>JAVIWB010006219.1:0-90657 GCA_031893035.1 Dermolepida albohirtum | reverse complement strand
TATATATTTGTTATTTATTAAATTTTATATTATAATAGGAATGTATTTATTTTTTATTTTTAAATCCTAGAAGATTGAGTTCTTATTTTCGATTAATGTTTTTAGAATTTGTTTGATTTTTTAGAATATTTATTTTCGTTTCACAAGGGTTTGCTTTGAAACTTCGTTTTCCCTTAAAAATCGAATGGGGCGCGATATAGGGCTCAGTTCACGTCTGGCAGCCCTGTTTGTACCGGAAGCCCTATATATATATATGTATATAAATATATATAAACTGTTTTTATATGTAGTAGGTATATAGAGTTTATTAATCAATTGTAAACAATTTTGAATATTTATTATTCTATCTGCCTCACCATGTTAAATACTCACGAGCCGCCACTGTATTCACGGTATAACACAAAATGATATTATTTATAATCTCATGGTTACTTATTGTGTCCGCATTTTCCACATACTCCGTCGTACTTTTATATAAACAAATATTAGTTCGCCGTTGTTTTTTTAACACTTACTAATCTACTTCGTATCGACTACATATGCATCTACTAGAAGACTAGATTAGTTTTCCATTCTCTCACAATAATTGTTATAATAAATGCACTAAATAAACAGCGCCGACACGTTTAAGCTTTTTCATAATAGTAATATTCATTCTGCTTCGTTCAAAGTATTCGCTAATAATAAATAATCTCATATTGCCAGGACGTTATTTAACTGTACTCATGTAGAAAATAAAACCGCTAACGATCGGTCACGTCTTAATCGATTATTATAGTTCACCTCTCATTTTCGTACTTCGCATCGGCGAGAACAAGGCTGAATTTCATAAATAACCTGGCAATTGATGGAGTAATAATATACGAACGTGTTAGTCGAGTTGATTCTTTTCATTCGTATTTATTCTTTCAAATATTTTGAGGAATATTTATTGATTTTCTTTCAACGGTAAAATCAATTTAAAAGTACTGTTACGACCCATAAATCAATTTCTAAGAAATTAAGTATCGGCGAATGATTACACAATTCTTCTGTTTAATATTAATTAACAAATTACACGATCACATTCTCGTAGTTTAGAAAATTAAGTGAAAATGAACAAATAGCGATAGCCTCACGATAACGTCATTAGACTTGTAAATTTCGGCTCTGAATCCTAATTTCCAATTCACATTAGTGTAAATTATAGTTGGCCGTGCGAAATTATCCAATAATACTCTCAACGTCACAATGCATGGACCAAGAAACATTCTACACGATCGGAAATTGTTCTTTAAACCATCTCGCTTTAAAATACCACGGAGGTCAAGTTCATTACTATAAAACATCATATATTTCACCGTCATAACAACCACATATTAATCGGAGAAGTGAGATTTCGTGCGCATTAGAAATATATCTGGGTTTTCTTAGATAAATTGGTTAAGTAGGTTATAAGGCATTGATTATATTAACAATATTTAAAATAAGAAATAATCGATGATAATAAAAACAAATTTTTCAAAAAGAGAATTAAGTATTAATAATAATAATTATTATTTGTTTATAATAATAAAGAAAATGCTAATGGTCCGCCATACGTATTTGTAAAAAGGGGAAAATTATATAATTAGGGAATTTTAAACAATATCTCCTACTGTCATTTTATAATCAAGATGCAATACGAGGGTAGCCGTTTATATTTCGGGAACTGGCAACACTGTTAGTGTTGTCTCCGATCTGATGATTGCATCGTTTGTCATTTTTGACAATATATATACCTTGAAAGTTTTATTATCCGGTTGTAATTTCTATTGCTGACAGTAACTTGAAAATTTTATGTCAGCGAAAAAATGAAACAAACATTTTCGTGCAATTATTTTTCATAACTTTCGGAGTGGATTATCTCAACAAGAATGTATCGAAGAGCTGAATTCCTGATATGGTGATGAAGCACCATTGAAAACTACAGTATATCATTGGTATAGTGAATTCAAACTTGAACGGCGTTCTTTGGACGATGTATTTCGTGAAGTCGTCCCAGAAATATTGTTGTGTCGGAAAGCAAGACCGTCATGTGACATACCGAGGCATCTCTAGATGTTAGTAACACCAGCATGCATAAGATCCTGCATGAACATGTAGCCGTTAAGAAGCTATGTTCGCGTTGGGTATCACATAATTTGACGACCGCTCAAAAAAGGACTCGCGTCGATTGGTGCCAAGAAATGCACAAAAAATACAATGACTGTGCTTCAAAAAACATTTATAAAGTCGTCATAGGTGATGAATTATGGATGTATACGTATGAACCCGATAGTAAACAGCAGTTGACTGTGTGGGTATTCCAAGATTAGCCAAAACCAACAAAAGTTGTTCGCGCTTGAAGCGCATCAAGTGTTCGCCTGTTTTTTCGGTAAAATCGGTCACGTTGCAATCGTGCATTTAGAGAGTTGTATAACGGTCAATTCCGAATGCGGGCTCTCACAGGTCGGTTCAAACAATTGAATATTTGGCCGGGCAAAACATTAATTTGATGACCCATCCGCCGTACAGCTCTGATCTAGCACCCCGTATACGAAAATGGTAAGTGCACTGATTTAGTATTGCTGGTAGAGAAGTTCAGTATATAACCACAGCCGGTAAGTTGTTAAAGTATTCACATATTCTAAAGACAGGAGGTCTAATCAGTACGTTTCTTCTTAGAGGTGACAGAGGAAGCCTAGCAAACCTAGTTGCTTGTTTGGGTACCAGAAAGATAAAGTTCGATTGGGTTTCAAGTGCGCCAATTATATTACGAAGAAAATGATAAAGAAATTTAATGTTATTGTCGTACTACGGAGCTCTAATGACTCAATGTTAACGATCAGTAGATGAATATGACTGCAGCCTCGAGGAAAACAGTTCCCAGACTAGCGAAAGAAAAAGTACTTTAGAAAGCGTCTTTGCATGATTCCAGCGCATGGCTATGTGTTTTATAAAAAGAAGACCACACCAACGATGAATTTTCAAGTTTAGACCTTACAAAGGAAAAATAGCGTGGTAAAATACTGTCAATTGATGAGATAATTCTGGTGGTTCTCATTCTGAGACTCAAAGGTTTTAATTCAGCATTAGAGATTATAGATATAGTTATTGCATAATAGTTTCGAATCAAATGTGACACCAAAATTCTTAATAACATGGCATTTTTCGAGATAAAAATTGTCTAAATTGTAATTAAATTCAATATAGGAACTTTTACCAGTGAACGAAACATATTTACATTTATAAATGTTGATGCGAAAGCTTATTATGGGTGCACCTTGTCTGAATAATATCCAACTAAATATTTCTAAAGATGAGCACAGTTACAGGTGTTGTTTATTGCGTGAAGTAATTTCAAATTGTCAAATTCGCAGTTTAACACTTTGACAAATTAAATAATGTTCCTATAATATTGAATACATGTAAATAAACATAAATAATTTATGTACTTTTACACCACTTCTGTATCTTTTCAAGCAATTATACAAACACGTATTTCTACTGGACGCAGGACACGTAAGCAACAAAATCAATTAGTGAAACTGTCAAAGTATTTGGCAAAAAAATAAAGTAATTACATTTAAAACTGGTATAAAAAGCGATTTTCTTTCTTAGAGTATGCATAGTTAAATAAAAATAGAATCCGCTTTCATATTTTCAATTCCGTTAAACACACCAATTGATTCAATAGACGATAAATGCAATTGCAATTACCAGTAAAGTTAGCAACGTTCATAAAAATTCTTCTATACTGCATTTCATTGCACAACCATTCAACTATTAAATAATTAAAGTGAAATCAAACTTGTATTATTCATATAGCAGACACACATATAATTTTGCATTTAATTAATAAAGCATTCGTATACTAGTTAAAAACATGCAATAATGTTTAAACGGCCATAACTGCACGGAATTATGCATTCTGTACATTTTTAATTTCATTTTCTCCGATGGAATGTAAATACACTTATATTAATCGGGTGAGAGTGAATGATTAGTAATAGATATTGTTCAGAAAACCTGAATATTTATTGTATATGTTGTGATAGAGTTTTATTCTTCATCAAAACCTTTTAGTCTATATGAATTATGCATATTACAAACTTTATATTTTACAGTATTAATTTATAGGTGTAAGATATTTGTTCCTGATAATTTAAAAATGTTATCAGTTTACGACGCACTAAATTCTAAAATTTTCTAGTAAAAAGTCATTTGTATAACCGTTTCCTTCTTTGATCACGTTCGACTATAATCTTTTTTATACCCTTGTTTTTTCTTTCTATTATTAGGTTTCAAAGTATGTAATAAAATATAAAGATTTATTATCCTTATTATTTTTAAAATTCCTTTTTGGTTTAGGGATTGCTCACTTTCATTATCATTTAATATTCTTAGAACAACATTTAAACATTTAAACTTTAATAGTTACTTTATTGTGCCCGAGTTTTGCTAAATGTGTCAAATAATTATTTTTTTGTGCTTGTATTTTCTCTTATTATTATCTGTCATCAATCAATATAATAATATCCTGCGATTTACGACCCCAATTAGGGTACTGCACGTTGACTTAGTGTCTTGAAGTGTAAGGTGCTAAGTTCCTACGTATATTTTTATTCATTTCGTTTTTGTAAGATGATTATAATTGTACTTACCGTCTGTAGACTTCACCGATGTTACTACTATTATCGTAACAATGGTGGCAACGCATTTCCAAGTCAAAGACATGGTTGCATATCATCTGTGTACCACTGATTCGTGGATTGTGCTGCACCAATACATTCCTGTAACAAAAATTTTAATTGCTTAAACAAAAATAATATAAAATACGCATTTTTAGTGTAAAAAAAGGTTTACTAAGATAGATCTATGTTAACTAGGTTCTTTAAAATATGTATGTAAATAAACTAAGAAGCCCACGTCGTAAATACAGTTCTTTAATTTTTTATATTTATTTATGAACACATTTCAATTTGGTAATTATTAATAACGGAAAATCGCCATTTTTGCAAGTAGATAAGTGGGTTTTCTTTTCAGTTTTGCATATAAGACTGGAATAAAACAGTAGATAGCTTTTAAAGATTTTATTGCTTTTCGAAGTATTTTCCACGAAGATTAATGCACTTTTGTATGCGCTCGAACCAACTTTGGAAGTAGTTGTTCCAGTTGTTTGTTAGTACAGTCAAATTGCGTTTTTGACGGCATCGACTGCTCCGTCTGACGACTGAAATCTTTGATCACGCAATTCGATCTTAATTTTTGGAAAGGTATAGAAATCGTTGGGACTTAGGTCGGAATTCGACATTTTGTTGCGTTAAAAACTCAATTGTCTTGCGTGCTGTGTACGAACTTGCATTGTCTTAGTGGAGGATGATTCTTCGTTCGGGGTTGATTTTCCGAAGCTCAGCGATAACTTGCGGCAAGCGAATAGTTGTATACCAATCGGCAGTGACAGTTCTTTGATCTTGTAGAGGAATCGTTGCTACACGAACCACTTCCGAGAAAAATGTCGCGATCATCTTTTTGGAGATACTTCGGGAACGGATGACTTTTGTCGGCTTTTCGTCACCTTGGAACACCCAAACAGACAACTGGCGTTTATTTTGTGGCTCGTATAAATAAATCCAAAATTCATCATCACTGATAATGTTGTATACGTTCATAGAGTTTCCGGCGTTGAAACGATCTAGAGTTTTTTGACACCCATTCACCCTAGCTCCTTTCTATTCTTCGGTCAATAGATGCGGTATCCAAAGGGAAACTAATTTTGTACACACATTTCTTTATGCAACATCTTTTAGTTGAGGCCTTTGAAATCCCCAATAATGCTTTAATCTGGCGATATATTCCATGCCGATCGTCGTTGATGATCTTGCGAACAGCATCGATCTTTTCCTGGGTGACTGCCGTTTTTTGGTGAACCTGCTATTTAATCGTCGCTAAGACTAATTCGTCCACGTTTGAATTCTCCATACCAATGAGAAATTGTTAACTGATGCGCTTCATTACCGAAAACAGAAACCAACAAGGCATTCTTGTTGAAATAATTGTCTTCGAAAATTATAAAAAATTATTTCGCGAAAACTGTCTCGATTTAATTCCATTTTCCAACTAACTTGTCAACTTTGACAATTCGTTATAGCTACAACACTACACATATCGCACTGAAACTTTGAATTTAGGTTAACTAAAGATGGAGGTTAATTATTAGTACTGATATTTGATTAGTGGCGCCCTCTATGTCCCACTATGCAAAACTTAAAAGACATCCCACGTATTAGGACTACAAAACTTTTGGTAATTCTGAAACTGACATATATTCTGAAAAATCGAACGGAATACATAATTATTTTTACATAATTTGAGTCTACGTGCCATTTTGTATCTAAAAGCATATCATTTTTCAATATTTATTAAAAAAAATTATTTTTATGTTTGAATCTAAAAAGCTGGAAACTGTCTAAAATTATCCAAAAGTTATCAAGTAATACTTAAAAATGTAAACATGATAATTATGCGTTTTCTGCAGTTGCCAGAATTGATCACAGTGTGCGGAACATCAAAAGTAACTTGGTATACATTCATAGGGAATTACTTTCTGAATCCATGACATCTAATACTTCCACTTTTTGTTTAATTGAATAAAGAAATTCCGTTTTTCTCTTTCAAAAAGGTATATTTTATATCATTTGATTTGTTTAAGAAAAATATGATCAGCCGTAAACGTAAATAATTCGAACTAGCATACTTGTCAACTTGATAATAAGTTAGTGAGAATTTTAGAAATTGAAAGACATAAGTTCGATGTACGAGGGATGTTTTTATGTTTGTTAGCATATCCTATTATACTATATATTAATTGATTCACTACAGTTCTTATCCTGTCATGTAATTCCTCTAAATTAGTAGGTGCCCTCTGGGAATATACTTTTAAGCCCTGTGATCTAGGAGTCAACTTAATGGCGCCATGTATTCCAATTTCAATGATCCGGACAGCGAGTTTGCAAATATTGATGTACGGCCCTTGTATTATCAGGCGGTGTACCAGCGGTGCACCTACCAAAAGTATAAATTTTGCCACCTAGTAAGCGATAGGTTATCAATTTCATTTTCTATTTCATTTCGTAAGACATTCAAATATCTTTTCTTGCATCAATGATCCTTGAAATAATATTAGATCAATTATTTAAAGTTCTGTTGCACGTTGACGTCAAAAGTTTCTTGAATATTCCTTTCACGTATCAGTGTAAGTTATTCCTCGTTCAGTACTGTATGTTATTCCGATTAAATAAACATTTTTTTGTAAAACGATTTCATCGGGAAAGAGTATATTATAATAACTACTGTTTTGTAAATGATTATATGAAAACCATTCATAAAACTCCATTCTCTTTTCATGGTCAGTCTGATACAGATGCTGGTATATTATATTTAAAACATTTAAAACCGGGTCTTTTCAAAATTCGCTATATAGATTCCCTTGGCACTAATATTACCCGACTTACTTGTTTGTCTCGAGTGTACAACTGTTGGAATGTTATATTAAAAAACAATAAATGATAGTAGTAAAAATCTATATTATAAAAAAACGAAAAAATTTAACAGTAAGTGTCAAATCTTACAAATGAATTATTTATAATTATTTGCATCCATAAGTAATCATATTTCTCTGAAATAAATGAAATAAAATACATCTTATTGAGAAAAACGAAAATTATTCAATGAATTCAAATAGAAGATAGACGTATTAGACTACAATTAATAGATTCAGAAAGTAATTCTGTATAAATGTATACCGAGTTACCCATGGCATTCCATTAAAAATTATTTTTAGCAATAAAATCAATTTTTCGCACAATGTGATCAATTCTGGTAGCTACGAAAAATATGAAATTAACATTAATATGTAGAGGTGAAAGGAGACTATACACAAGCATTACATTCTTGAAAAATAATTTTTCTTATTCTAACTTACGTGGGCAAGGTGAAAAGTTCTTGGCCTGACACAGAGATGGCGTTACAATTAACAGAAATTTGTGTTTCCTGCGTGGCTGCATGTGTCTTTAGTTTATATGAAAACTTTCAACTTGTTCTCTCAAGTAGTTTGTTTGCAAGAATTTTTGTAGTAGACGTCACGTGTGTTATTTTTTTAAATGGATAAACTTGAATATCGTGCTGTTATAAAATTCTTTGTTTTGGATGGTTTAACCCCTATGGAAATTCACCCGAAGTTGACAAAAGTGTTCGGGGACTCTGCTCCTTCGATGTCAACCGTTAAACAGTGTGCAGCTGAATTTAAACGTGGTCGTACGTCCCTCAAAGATGACCCACGTGAAGGACGGCCAAAAACCGCAACCACACCAGAAATCATCGAAAAAGTACATGATATTGTGTTGGACGATAGGCGAGTGAAAGTAAGTAAGTAAGATAGCTGAGGCTGTGGGGATATCGGAAGTAAGGGTGCGAAACATTTTGCACAAAGAATTAGAGATGAGAAAGCTCTGCGCAAGATGGGTGCCGCATTTGCTGAGTGTCGCTCAAAGGCAAATGCACAAACGATTTTCGGAGCATTCTTTGGACCGATGTAACAAGAATCCGATGGATTTTGTGCGGCGATTTGTCACCATGGATGAGACATGGGTCCACCAATATACGCCAGAAACGAAACAGCAGTCGAAGCAGTGGGTGGAAGCCGATGGTTCAGGACCAAAAAAAGCGAAGTCAATCGCATCTGCCGGAAAAGTCATGGCCAGCGTGTTTTGGGATGCATAAGAAATCTTGTTAATTGATTACATTCAAAAGGTAGAACAATTACAGGCGCATATTACTCTAACCTTCTTGACCAGCTGGATGCCAAAATTCGCGAGAAGAGGCCTGGTTTGAAGAAAAAAATCATTTTTCATCAGGACAACACACCCGCACACAAGGGCGCGTTGGCAATGGGAAAATTGCGGGATTTGGGGTATAATTTGCTCGGCCATCCTCCCTATTCTCCTGATTTGGCACCCTCAGACTTCCATCTATTCCCAAATTTGAAAAAATTTGTTTCTGGAAAGCGATTCACATCCAACGAAGAAGTTGAAAGTACCGTAGAAGAATATTTTGACAGCCTTCCAGACTCTCACTTCCGGGAAGGAATATTGATGTTAGAAAAACGCTGGACCAAGTGTGTTGAACTCAAGGGAGATTATGTCATTCTCAGGGCGAGAACTTTTCACCTTGCCCACGTACATACAGTCTAGATAATAAGTAACATCTTTTTAAGCTTATTTTATCATTTTTGTTTTTATAAAATTTATCTTTTAGTATACATTTAAAGAAGGAAAGAATATCCTTCGATAGTTAACGACGACAAATTAAATGCGATTGCCAAAGTTAATTCTTTGAAAATAAATAAGAGGTTGCAGAGAAACTCGACGTAAATCTTTTAACCGTTACAACCCATTTGAAACAGCTTTAAAACATGAAAAAAACTGAACAAATGGGTGCTATATGAATTGAATAATAACCGGCAAAATGGTCGCTTTGGGATCTACTCTACGCTGATTGCATTGCGACCTGCAAGTGATGAGATGAGAGTGATTAGACCGAGGTGAAGTGTTTAGACATCACATCAAAAGAAAATGATGCCAACTAGTTAGTGATCTGCGAACGAAATGATTCACTATTCTGGATAACGCATGACTGCAGAGAAGTGTTGTCAAGATTTTAGAAAAATGCACGAGAACTACAGCGTACTCATAAAGCACTGACAAACAGAACAGTCTCGTACTTTTGCATGACGATGCTTAGTCTTATGTCTTACAAATGACGCTTAGGAAACTAAACGAGTTAAGTTACGAAAACTTTCTTTCATTCATCGTACTCGCCAAACATCTCTTTGTTCAGACATCTTCTGGCAGAGACGATTCTTCAACAAATAAATGTATTGATTCTGGTGGTTTTTTATTTTGATTGAAGTTAAGTTTTCGGGTTATAACATTTCAAACCTATTGATCAAAATCTTGCATTATTTTCGAAACAATCTAATAATAGTTAGGTGGAAAATAATGTGTTTTCTTTTACTCAGATCAAAAACATTTCAATCCACGTACAAGGGAGACTGATTAATTTCCAATGCACTTCTTTTAGGAGTAATATAATTGTTTATAAATTAATTCTTAGAAAATATGTATTAATAAGAAAATTCTGTGATAATTTTCTATAAATAATAATACACTCTAATAAGCCAACTCTGCTTTTAAAGTAAATTTTGATAAATATAATGAGAAATATGTTAATTAGCGCCATGACATTAATTTTAAATAACACACAGACACGGTCCAATAAAAAACTAATTGAAAGATAAACAAACTATTTAAATATTCTTTTATATGTATATCTCTTTCGCCTTATACGCCAATAGTTCATTTCATTCCTATTAAGTGTTAATGTTCAATAGACAAACGTTTCAATTTGTATATACTTTTATCTACTATTTTCAATAGAATTGCATAATATAACAATATTCACAAATATATTAGTATTATTGCTAGATGAAGTAACACCACAATGATTGAGAAACATTATAAAAAGTATATATAATTTGTATGCCAGTGAATATAATGTAATTCATTATGATGTGTTTTTTTCAATAGCGATCTTCAACAGATAAAGCGTGAGTAATGTCAAACTTTCACGCTATTATAGTTAAGTATTATGTGACATTTTATTATGGAAAGACTCAGTCCGGTACAGAGTCTACAAATTATTCAGATTTATTATGAAAATTAGCGTTCCACAAGAAATGTGTTTCATGCACTTAGAGTAACTTATGGTCTACGTAATCGGCCCACTGAACGCACAATTTGAAACGTAATTTTCATGGATAATCCGCGACCAAATAGACCACATCCAGCACGCAGTGAATAAAATATAACGATGGCATCTGAGAGTGTACGCGATGACCGTAAAAGATTGATTCGTGATAGATTTAAACAGCTTGGCTTGTCATATACCACAACGTATTTTACGTAAGGATTTTGGTTTCGAAACATACAAAATTTAACTCGCTCTAGAATTGAAAACGGCCTACCTTTCGAATCGTCACCATATCAGTCTTTGGGTTCTTGAAAAGCTTGAAGAAGAGCCACTGTTTTTGACCAAAATTTTGTTTAGCGATGAGGCCTATTTCTGGCTTAATGGCTACGTCAATAAGCACAATTGCCGTATTTGGAGTGAAGAATATTCCGAAGAGGTACAGAAGCTGCCATTATATCCAGACAAAACTACGATTTGGTGGGGTTTATGGCCAAATGGAATTATCGATCCATATTTCCTCAAAAATGAAGACGGCCGCAACGTAACTGTGAATGGCGCCCGTTATTACGCCACGATAACGAACTATTTGCTGCCTGAAATTGAAGCCCGTGATCTAGATGACATATGATTCCAACAAGACGACGCTACTGGACACATAGCCCGTGAAAGAATGGCTTTATTGCGAGAACAATTTGGTGAATATTAAATTTCACGTACTGGACAATCATCATGTGATATCGCGCCTTTAGACTTTTTCTTTTGTGGCTACATGAAGTCCAATGTCTACATGGATAATCTAGCTACGATTGAGCAATTGGCAGCCAGCATTACTCGCGTTATTCGCCAAATGCAGTTTAAAATGCTTGAACGCGACATCGAAAATTTGTACATCAGTGGACCACGCTAGGCGCAGTTTTAAAAAATTGATGTCAAGAATGGTTCTTTTGTATGATAATAAAAAATACCCGATAAAATTGAAGTTTATATTTTTTTTAACTTTTGAAAAAAATACCTCCAAATGAATCATCCCTTATTATACCCGAAATATTCATCGTAATATTCGAATTTATCGTCAAAATGTACTATAGCATTCCTTGTATAAATGACTTGAATATATAATAATTACATAAATAATTATTGTATATTTCTGAATATATGGGAAAATATAAAATAGGCGTTTCCTAATTGAAATTTTCGCAATACAACATTCTATTTCCCAATTTGGTAAAAACAGATATTCAAAAGTGAATGAATGACCACATTCTTGTCTTATAGTAATACGTGCTTTAAATATACTCCATGTAACAGCCTTAGAAAGTAAACTTACACCAACGCAAAACTCGTTTACTAAAACTTCATCGATCATCTAACTAATTAGAATTGCACATGAATATGCAAACTTCGGCATTTTAAAACCATTGAGTAATTCTAAATAAATTTACACTGATTAAGATATTCTATCGGGCGCGTTTGTAGTTATTTTAAATTTAAGGAAATATCCAGGTACGTAATTTATGGTTCCCATTGTTTTTACGATAATTAGATATACAGCGTTCATATAATTCGAAAAATTTAGTAAAATATGAGTATTTACTGTTTATTTAAAAGTTAGTTAATTTTGGTCTTTTCCCTATATTAATTATTACTAAAATAAAACGGAAAAGTTTAGTACGTTTCCAATTCTTGAAGTACCATATAGTTCAATACTCTTAGACTATGTAGAAAGCCAGAAATGTTCTTTTCTTTAAATTTAATTTGGCAGTTTAAACGAATAAAATCACCATGTTAGGTTATATACACTGTTTTATGAATAATACATGCATATGTTGTAGTTAAAAGAATTACATTTAATAAGAAAAATTGTCTTTTTTCTCTATTGTGTTTGCCTTTTAATGTATGCTAGTAATGGAATTCCTCCAAACATGGGAATCAACATCGACGTTAACATTTTCAAGTGATAGCTAGTGCAGTTATAAAACAAAAGCCTTTTCTATTTGGGCACACATGATTTTATTTTGAGAAGGTACATATGCATGTGGTGTTAGCGACTCTAATCATCCCAGAACAAAAGTTGTTTTCTAAATTTTCTATTGCGATTACAATTAAATAGATTGCACGGGAAACACTTGCTTTATTCATGAACCCAACAAAATCTTAACTTCCATTTCTTTGATAGCAACCAGTAATTATAAGTCTTAAAGTGGCCAAAAATTGCATTTCATATTAAATTGCTTACTGACGTTGAATTGGTAGATTGTTTAAAATTCTATTTAAAAGATATCTTGTCATACTTTGATTTAATCGACGTTGATAGGTGAATTCATAGTGTTTTTTGGGTTTCAAATGAGAGCATATTGAAAAGAAAATTGTTAATATGTTAAAATTACTTTGGTTCGTATTATTATTGCTTAATTGAGCAGTTTTTGCAATTGTAAGTTTTTGCAAAGATGGTTCTATTTATTTACAAAAGAAAATATAACGTCAAGTAAAAAAAGTGAGCGTTTCCTACATATCTTTTTGTTCGAGCTCAACATAGGAGTTAATGTATCGGAAGCCTCCAAAACCATTTGTGCCGTTTACAGAGAAAACGTAATTAGAGAGAATACACCACGGAAATGATTTTCTTGATATCAAAAATCTACTTTAATAAGCATTTCGTGCTTCAAAATCGATCTGACGACTTTTTCACTCCAAAACCACCAACCGATAGTTTGAAAGATCTATTCTACATTATAGAACATTTTAAAAGAAGAGCTGAAACAATGACAGCCAAAATTAAAAGAGGACTCTGTCTTCTTCTGGGTTTACGGGCTAGAACCGCACTGAAACTGTCAGTTTCAGTGCGACATATAGTAGCAGTAGTTGACGCGATACCAGTGACGCGGTGTCAGCCCGAAAGCCCAGAAGAAGATAGCATGGACCACGACCGCAGATGTCTACGTACCAGATTAAAAAAGCACTCGTTCATAAACACACAAATTAACTGTCGTAATGGAAATATTACACGAGCTTCAGAGTTCAAATTGATGCCCCTTCCACTTAAATCTCAAGATTAAATTATGCCCGGCTTTTTACATGCAAATTTTAAATTTGATATAACAGAAAGAAATTCTTATCGTATAATTATACCATCGCTGCCATCGAAACATATTTCGCCGGTTTTGAGAAACTACAGTGAACTCCCGATGACGGCCGAAATTAAAAAAACATTCGCTCATGAAGACACAAATTAACTGTCGTAATGGCAAATTACACGAGCTTCAGGGTTCAAATTGACGCGCCTTCCACTCAAATCTTGAAATTAAATTCGGTCCGACTTCTTATATGCGAACTTTAAATTTAATAACAGAAAGAAATTCTCATCGTATATTTACACCATCGGTGCCATCAAAACATATTTCCACGGCTTTGAGGAACCATAGTGTACTCTCATATAATACGCTCCCATATAACGTGAATTGATATAGTGCGACGAAAAAATTGCAAATAGAATTCATGGAACCTGATAAATCTTGTATTATGCGTAGGATAAATTTAACATTTTCACATAGTTTTTTTGATTTTTTGCTTAGAAAAGTAACTGTATACACTTGGCAGTTGGTTATACGAGGGTAGCCGTTTATATTTCAGGAATAGCAAACAAAAAAAATGTTTACTATCGAAAATAGTATTATTGCTTTTCAAAATATTCTCCTTAAAAATCAATGCACTTTTGCATTCGTTTAAACCAATCAGAAAAGCATTGCTGCCACTATGAAGGTGGTATCTCCAAAATATGAGATTTGAATTCCTCAACTGCCTCTTCCGGCGTAGAAAACCGTTACCACGAAGTTTATTCTTCACGTGCAGGAATCAAAAGAAATCACAGAGTGCTAGATCAGGGCTGTACGGCGAATGGCTCATCAATTCAATGTTTTGCCCAGTCAAATACACAATTGTTTGAACCGACCTGTGAGAGCTCGCATTGTCATGGTGGAGAATGATCTGTTGTTTTCGGTTTGTTTTCCTTATTTCTTCAAAAACTTTTGGCAAGCAAATAGTTGTGTACCATTCGGAATTGACCCTTCTACAGCTCTCTAAAGCCACGGTTGCAACGTGACTGGTTTTTCCGCAAAAACAGGTGACCATTTGTTTTGAAGTGTTTCGAGTGCGATCAAATTTAGTTGGTTTTGGCTCATCTGGGAATACCCACACAGTCGACTGCTGTTTATTATCGGGCTCATACGTATAGATCCAAGACTCATCACCTGTGACGACTTTGTATATGTTTTTTAGTAAATGCCATTGTATTTTTTGTAACCACCGGCAAATTGACGCAAGTCCTTTTTTGAGCGGTTTTCAAATTATGTGGTATCCAACGTGAACATAGCTTCTTAACGACTAAATATTCATGCAGGATCTTATACACGCTTGTGTTACTAATACCTAGAGATGCCTCGATCACCAGCATATCACATGACGGTCTTGCTTTATCAATTCAAGTTTGAATTTACTATACCAACGATATACTGTAGTTTTCGATGGTGCCTCATCACCATATAAAGAATTCACCTCGTCGATGTATTCTTGTTGAGATAATCCACGCCGAAAGCTATGAAAATAACTGCAAAAGTTCGTTAATTCCATTTTTTGACATAAAATTTTCAAGTTACTGTCAACAATAGAAATAGCGACCGGATAATGAAACTGTCAAGGTAAATATATTTATTATCAAAAATGACAAACTTCACGATGCAATCATCAGATCGGAGGCAACACTAACAGTGTTGCCAGTTCCCGAAATACGGCTCCCTCGTATGTGAACAGTAAAGCTACAATTTAAAAAAGTAAATATGGTAAAGTACGAAAAAATAGTAAAAATATTATAATAACGTATACAATATCTTTCTATAATTAGCTATTTGTAGTCTGCTTTGACTTTTTTTTTCTTTTTCTGTTCGCAATAAAAAACGCGATTTTCTGTTACGCAGCGTGAATCTCCCAAGTTGTATGGATATCAATTATATTTCTTAACAATATAAATAAATTAAATCTTAGACCAGAGCTCTCAAAGTAAACTATATCGAAAAAGAAATTTATTCCCCCCAAAAAAACTTTTATAACTTTTTTTCCACACTAACTGAACCACCTTTGTATAATTTTATAACCATACAAATCCAATAAAAGCATAACAGAAAAAAAAACTATAGCGATTGAAATAGCATTTATAAATTAAAAAGTAATTATAGGTTTATAATGTGCCAGATAAATAATTATTAATATCAGTCTGATATTCAGATTCAATTAATAAGAATTATTTATATAAAACTACATATTTACATTGGTAATAAAGATAAGCTTTTTACGACCCTATTAATTTAAAATATCATGCTAAAATCGCATCTAGTCATGGAATGTGATTAATGAAGCAGTATTCATTCGAAAAGAGAGCCGAATCTAATTAAAACAGTTTCTTTTTCATTTACATTATTTATTAATAATTCGAACATTAATTTTTTATATTATGGAATGTTTACTTAAAGAAAAATATTTCAAACAACTATGATTGTTTAATTACAAACCGGGTAATTAGAATTCCCTCTATTTTCAAACAGGTAAAGTGAAAGTGAATATTCACAAGTATGATATAATTTTAGGTATATTATATCTTATTAATGATTTGTAACGCGTCTAAAATGTTTAACGCTTACAAAAAAATCGCATGTTTACCAAACATTTTTCGGTTGGTAATGCAAGCACTTTAAAGCGTTACGTGTTATTGTTATTGCCAAACAATAAAACAGAGAAAATACTAGACCATTGTAGGCGATAATTCACTCTGAAATTTTTAATTAGACATATTTTCTTTTCTCATAGGATCACGTTTGTTATTATGTTAGTGAAATCAGGAAAATGTGGTTAGACAAAATAAAATTGAATACTATTTAAATTACAGCAATTTAAATCATTTTTTTTATATAAGAAATATACTAGTCTCCGTTTTATCCTGTACCGTGCATTTATAAATACTGCATCTAATGAGAAGAAAATTGTGCTGCTATAATTGCGTTGCATTAAAAGAGTGATTTAATTTAAACGATTACTGAAGAGATGTACGTATACCAGGTTATGCAATAAGTTTTGTCATTCGATAAGAAATGGCGCTATTAGGTTCGCCGTTTTTGTTTTCTAAAAATTGTACTACCTTTCTATGAACACGTGTGAAGTTTTCTTATTTTATATTTCCCCATTAGTCTATTTACAGGTATTCAAAGTTGACGTGTCACAGTATTTTTTTACAATGAAAAAAATTGAATAACGTGTAGTATAAAATTCTTATATTTAGGTGTAGCACTAAAACAAATTTATGAACGATCGTTAAAAGTGCACAAGGACTCTTCCCCTTCAATTAGAATGGTAGAAAGATGAGTTGGTGAACTTAAACGTGATCGTACAAGTCTCTCGAAGACGATCGATGTGAAGAAAGTCTAAAAAGTATATCAACACCAGATATCGTAGCAAAAATGCAGAATATGGTTTTGGAATATCGTCGATTAAATATTTAGTAAAAGCATTAGGCAGTGTGAACAATATTTTGATTGAAGTTTTGGATTTCAGAAACTGTGTGCAAAATAGGTGACGCATTTGTTAACAATGAAACAAAAACACATTCGAATGCGACTTTCTCAGAAATATTTGAAGCGTTTTAGAAAGATATTATGGATGAGACTTGGGTCTACCGACATGATCCTCATTCAAAATAACAGGCTAAGGAATGGTGTGAATCCAGTAAAAAATCGACCAAGGAGGTGTTAGTATCAGCTTTGTGGGATGCAAAACCGAATTTTGTTCGTGGATTACCTCCAAACTGGTAAAATAATAAACTCAGATTATTATTGTAATCTTTTAAACCAGCTAGATGCAAAAATTCGTGAGAAAAGACCTGGTTTATAGAAGAGAGAAATCACTTTTCATTTTTCAACGCGCCCTCTTACACAGCTTAAAAAACCATGGCAAAAATCAGTGAATTAAAGTACGAATTGTTGCAACATCTACCATATTTGCCAGAATTAGCTCATTCTGACTTTTGACTGTACTCGTATCTCAAAAAATTCATGCGTGGAAAACGATTTTCATTGAAAGAAGAGGCAATAGCAGCCGTGGAAGCGTATTCCGACAGTCTTCCGGATTGTCACTCCAGAGATGGAATTCGTAAATTAGAAGATCACTGGAACACGCGTATTGATGTTCAATTGGGATATAGTCAATAATAAAATGTATTTCAAACCATAAAATTGTGTTTTTTTTATCGAACAACAAAACTTATTGCACAACCTATTATAGATAGATTTTGGCTAAGCAAATTCAAGTCGTTCCCAAATACTAAAAACAGAATATAGGTAAAAAACATTTATAAGTGATCGAAAGAGAGAATTGACATTCAAAATTACTACAGAAGTAAATCGCAACTATGAAGAGCAGGCTTCGAATCATATGTTTGTGAACCACCGATTAAACTTTAACAAAAGTGTGTGGATGCATTTCTTCGAGAAGACCATTACTGATAACAACTATAAACGTCTTGTAAGCACAAGATCTGAACTCGAAGTATTTGTTTTTTTTTTGAAAGATCGATCATCAATTATTTGCCAAAAAGTAATAGTGTGCATATTGTGATTATATATATATATATATATATATATATATATATACGCTTCGTATCAGATGACTCATACACACTCTGCGTAGAATGGCCCGCATGCAGATCTAACTCTACCTCTTGAATATATCTTCTCTATCTCCTCTGAAGCTCAACTAACTTTTTGAGGTCTTAGCTCTCTCTTGTGAGCTCTCAAACCCCACTTAACTCTTGTTAAAATTCCCAGACTATTTTATAAAATTACCAATTGCTGTCACGTACTGTAAACACAAACCCACATACCTGGGTTATATGTACCTGTAAACGAATATCATAAACTTAGACAATATACATAATACATAAAATAACTAAACTGTTAAATTAAAATCTTTCTGACAGTGCATTAAAGAAAATATGTAATAGATTCAATACTTAAAAAAAGTATAAGATTGCATAAAATAAACATTCTTTTCAGCTGACGATATACAAAATAGGAACACATATAACAACTGCAAATATATCAATTAAACCAATTACGGAATTACATTCAGGAAATTGCAAATATATATATATACTTAATACCTAATAAGTACAATAAGTGTACCTAAAATGAATTCGAGGTGTATTTTTTTATAAACATGGTATTGAATTAACGTTAGAATTAACGTTATTACCCTCTCAAAATTAAATCTATAACACAAGTATAAATGCATTCCGACTATAGAATGCATTGATATCTGTTGTATAATTAGATGCTTTCTGAAAACTATATTAATAATATGTTGAGGGAAAACACACATAAATGTTCTTAAACTAAATTAATATAAATACTATAAAGTATCAAGACCTCTCTTTTGAGAATTATCATAATACATTTACATTTGGAAGTACCAATTAAGTAATATCTATGAAATTAAAAAATTAAAAATAGAAAATATAATAATTTTATTCAACAAATTACGCGTACCAATACAACGTGTAGTATTCATAATAATTCGTTTTGAAACAATGTATATTTTTTGTTGGTTTTGGAAGAAAACGTCTTGTGTGTATTTCTAGGCTCACAGAAAATATCCTAAGCACAACGAGTATTGAATAATATTGACAAAAATGCTAAAAGTTTTTGCTTAAATTCTTCAATATTATGTTGATTTTTAAATCAAACTAAAGGGAGAGAAATATATCTTAACAACAATTCAATTTTTTTACTTTTAGTTTATTTTAATTGAGATATTTCGCGGTTTTATAAACTATTTTAAGTATCTAATTTAATATATGCAAAAGCGTATAATTAATTATAGCATTTCTATCCATTTAATTTTTCACTTATAGGTGATAATATATTTATCAACCACATCCGCATAGTTGTGTGCTGGGTTGCAGAAACATATCCAGTTATATAAATTTTCTCATGTGAAAATTGTATACATTCCTAAAAATCCAACGCAAATTAAATATATTTCACTAATTATAAGTTAAAAGTAAAGCAACTACACATATTTGCTTCAGCAAATAAAAAGAATTACATTATCTTTTGTATCTCCGAAAGAATTTTTTGATCAGTCATCATCCGTTAGGTTACCTAATAGAGCAACATTCTCATTCGTACACTCCTTGAGAGAGACTACGTCAAAACAGCTGATTCAACACGTTGGATAATAGCGCAACATCTACGGAGACTAAAAGTGACCCTGAAGTCATAGAGAAAATTTAGTTAAGCGGTCCACTTGCGTACGCGCAGTCGTGTTTGTTACAAATATATTTACATATATGTATATAGGATAGTTAATAAATAACAAAAACTTAAATATTTATAACGATGTCCGCTCTATACAAACACACGATATCTACTCTGGATAAAGTCGTTCCGGCCAAATTTCAACCGCTCTGGCAGCACCCCGCTGGTAAGTTGTTTCATAACCACCTGTTACACGTGTTGCAGATATTTGGATGTAAATAAAAGCAATAGTGGCTGTTAACACACGTGTGTGTATAGTAGTAGGTGGTAGAGTAGTATATAGTATGTTATGCTAATAGAGGAAGTAGGGGGTCGTAAGGATTCGCGGTTTTTGAACGAGGATAATTACATGAATGGTTTACAATTATTTTAAATGAGGTTCGTATACGTTTCAGAAATTGTATTAATCTAATATTGTTTATTTTTGGCAATGTTTGGATTACATTTAATTATATTTAGCTTTATTTGCGTCTTAGAAAAATTATCTAGCTTCGTATACTTCGCAATATAATGCGTATAATAACCGGTTCATATAGACACATTTGATTAAATATTTAAACATGATTATGTATATCTATATATGTAAAAATTTGCATTTATTTTCTATCAATATTTTTAATTATGCTGAAATACTAACAGGTTGTTACCATAAGATTACTATCTAATAAATATATAAACAAATGACGTAGAAAGTGGAAGTTGTGCTTACAATTAGTAAAAATTATTTTATTCATTCAAAAGTACCGATACCAAAATATTATTTTATAAAAAAAAAGTATTAAACCTTATTAACTAACAAAAAATTCATAAAATCGAATTTCGCATAAACAAAATGTAGGAAACGGAAAACGTGTGCGAAAAGTTCATTTTATTGTCAAAAACTAATGAACAATTGCCCAAAATTTAATTTGAAATACTTTAGATGTAAATGGTCTTTAGGTTTTAACATTTGACGTGGAATTCTATAGATGCTCTTCTCTTTTTCAAAAGATAGGTATTTTGGTCGTCTACAAATTATTATTAAGTTATTAGTAGTTGTAAATGTATGTTTCAAGTATTCGTTTTCTGCTTGCTAAAAAAAGTAGTCTAATTATATGTAGAATGATATCAAAGACGTCTACACTGAAAGCTATTGTTAATAAATAAAAGGAAAGTATCACAATGTAAAAATTAATTTGAAATTAATAGTATATTAGTAAGTAATAAGATTACAAAAGATTGAAAGGCAAAACGATTAGAAACTGTTATGAAATTAGGAAACAAATTAGTGAACAAACACCTAAACTTTTAAAGCAAGCTGAGCAACAAAACATGCATTACAAAAACAAATAATATACCTAGGTCTCTTTAGAAATCGAAGGAACATGTCAGAAATGGATTTTTAGTAAAAAAAAGAATGAACTGCAAATTTGAAAAAGAAAATTTCGAAGATACATGTAGCGCGTGTAAAAAATTGAAGGCCAATAGAGAGAACTAATCAAGTTCTAATGAGTCTATTATCAAACCTTCACGATTATACACTGACTACTACATGTACCATGACGACCAAAAACCTTAGTCATGAAGGAAGATGCTGAAGGGTAGAGTTACGGAAGTAGTAGAGACAAAGGTGGATAGAAATAGTAAATAGAGATAAAACGTCAAAAATTTCGAAATGAAATTCAAGAATAGAGAAGAATGTTAGAAGATTCCAAACTAAGTCTTAGGCCTACTATATATATATATATATATATATATATATATATATATGTACATATATACATGCAGAAATCAAAAACTTTTTTGCGAATTTTCTTTCTTTCCTCAGACTTCCTACTTAGAGAATAATGAATTTTCCTAAACCTAGTAACGTCAAATGTGTTTCTTACAGCTCGCTACTTTAATAGGTCTTTTGAATAGTGGCTATTTGTAAAAAAGGAAAACATGTAAATGTTGACTCACGAGTTTAAAAGCTATTTTGGGAAACATGTTAAAGCTAAATTCATATCTTTTTCATGTTGTTAAAACTATTACCTGTATTATATGTTTTGTATATACATATATACTGTACAAGTTATATTGGCTATTATAAATTTTATATATATTTCTACAATCGAATTTTCGGATAATTTTTGAATGTCCTATTGGCATTAGTGTTTCAGAATAATATTATATTTTGATAAACATTAGACATTAAAAGTCAACTGTGTTTCAATGAAGCATCCAATATCACTTTAATAGGTCTTTTGAATAGTGGCTATTTGTAAAAAGGAAAAAATGTTCAAGTTGACTAATTTGGGAAACTCATTTATTCAAGCAATAAAGTCATAAAGTCTTTTCTCTTTGAGATTTTTTTTGCGTTATTAAAGCTTGTGCATATCTAAACATAAATTTTGTAGCAATTCATAATTTCTGTACAAGTTGCATTGGGGAAACCTAACTGTGGAGGATGCTGAGAGGCCGGGAGGGCCACGAATTTTATGTTTTTAAAATCAATAGATACGTATAACAAACAAATTTTGTATTGCAATAAATAAATATAAAGACTCGTTCTCTCAAAAACAGAAAAATGAAATTAAAAACATTAAATGCCGGGAGATGCTAAAAAGTTTAATAAGGCGGGTATTAACAAGATCGTGACAGGTGGCGAGACTAGCTGTACTAAGATAACCAATATCAACTATTGGGTGACATAAAAGTTGCTAAAATCAAAAATTTATATTATAACATCGTCGATTTATTAAAAATGGCGTCGAAAATTGTGTAATACTTTTTGGTTCTTGCAAATCAATTATAAATTAATATTTGCAAATCAAATGAATTGCTTCTCGCTCAATGCTAAAACAGAAGGTAACTATGTTGCTACAAAAATGTTTATCGATTCTAGAAAGAAACCAACACTTATAAATGGCATTATTATTAGTAACGAGACCAGGATATATAGCAATACAGCGAAGCTAAAGAAATTACTTTGAAAAAATTAAATAAACAAAGCTGAATTGCAAAACTTTCCTAGTACCCTTTGTACGTGTTGCTAAAATCAAAAGTTTACGTTTTAACATCCTTGCAATTATGTACGGTTCACATGAAACTATTTAATAAAAAGACCTGATTAATTGCAAAATAATTCTTGGATCACCTGCACATACGCCAAAGCTAGTTCGTAACTTTTTTATTAAGAACACAATCGTATTCCACAAAATAGGTAGTCACCGGATATTATCATGAAATTTTTTACTTTCCTAAACTAAAATTGATAGTCATAAAAGAAAAATTGAAAAAGGAAGTGACGACAATACAAGAATGCGTGAGTTTTCTGAGGATTCATATACTCACTAAAATAAACTTATCGATGATGTTCACTTCGAGATAGATGCCTACCTTTTAGTTAGTCATTACAAATACTATTTGAAAAATACTATGCTCTAAAATACCTATTTTTATTATATATTCCTTGTATTCTACTTACTCTTCAAATTAGAACAAAAACTAAAGGATTTTATTCAAACACGAATTTTCAAATGCTTTGACAAGAGCGCCTAATGAAAAACAATTGAATTCCAAAAAAATATCGAAATAAATTTTACCATTACAATGAATTATAGGTTATTCCATAATCAAATATAGAGGTAAAACTAAATAAAATGACGCATACATTATTTTCACATTTCTAAAAATATGCAAAATTTGTTATCGAAAAATCGATTACATTAAAACATGTTTGATAACTGATGAAACCTTATCCATAATTATAATGTTTTCTGCTTCTCTTATAATAAATGAAACACACACTTGGTAGACACAAAGAGAGTGTGAGAAGTTTCTTAGTAACAGACACAAAAATATGTGCTTCGAAAAAATAGTTGTTAATGGACACAAGAATGTCTGTTTTAATAAATTTTTCGCTAACGGGGACAAAGATATGAAATTCAGCCACGACATGTTAAAACCAGTATTGCCCTTTTATTTCCTTGGCCAAATAATGTGTATGAAACAAAAATTAATACATCGGTGTTCTATTAACTTGCTCTCATTCTTTATGAAAGGAAGTATGACTTCTAAAATATTTGAAAGTGTTATTATTTATATTATATTGTATAATTTTATAGGGCCGAAGACTGTATTCTTTTGGGCACCAGCATTTAAATGGGTAAGTTCATATTCATAAATACTTTCTTTCTAAGTTAGGCAAAAATTATTCTTTAACTATTCTCTAAAAAGTATTTCTTATAAAATTTTCTAAATGCCAAATACGAGGACGGGTTAAAAAGTCCTTAGAATAAAAATAAAGAAACTAGGCACTTCTTTCTAGAATTCAAAGATAATTAAATTTTATTCCTGGATCTACATATTATATTGATGGTGTAAACCAAGTATGGGCAAGCTTTGACATGTTGTGGGTCAAACTTTAATGTGCAAATACGTTCGCGGGCCGCGTTTAAAAGTAGTGTTTTAAAGTAGTGTTCATAATTTTTAGCGATAGATATCAGACATGAAATAAAACGACGAATGTCTCGCGGGCCGGATCAAATCTTACAGCGGACCGGATCTGGCCCGTGGGTCGGTTGTTGCCCCCATATGATGTAAACGATTATTATTGGTGCGTTACAAGAAAAAAAAACGATCTAAAAAACAAAAATTGTACTTAATTACAGAAATTATCGAAGATTAAAAAATTGTTTGTATGTACATAAAATTATATTCAAGTATGGGAAATTCGTAGAATTAATGCAAGGAAAAGAGCTTCGCCTGACATCTCGAGACATTTGCACACTATATGCCTTGATAATATTCAAAATCCACTAGTTTAGTAAAATAAGCATCGACAGCAGCTTTAACGTTGTTGTCTGCTACAAATTTCGGACCTACAAAGTATTTTTTAGGCACTGAAAAGGATGATAATCCGACGATAATAAGTCCGGTGAATAAGGCAGACACGACATCAAATTGAGCCTAATTTGATAATTTTTGCCACTTATGATGGGCCGACCATTGTGTTGGACTGACACTTTTCTTAGCTAAACAGGACGCTTTTCATGAATTTTTTGCTTTGAGACTCACACAATATGCGCTTTAGTTAGACGTTTTTTTAGAAGGTAATCACCAAGAAAAATAGAGAATATCTTTTACGCCACCAAAAATAGAGCTATTACCTTTCCTACAGATGGAACAGCCATCGCCTTCTTTGGGATAGAACTAATGCGTTATCACTGCGTAGAATGTCGTTTTGAGCGTATAACGACGAACTCAAATCTCATCTGTAGTGCCTAATTGTTGTATGAAAACACCAATTTCCAATCAACATTGAACAGTCGCAGCACTCAATTTGATGAAGCACTTCGCGAACAGCTTTTTCATAAACATCCTTTCATTTAAAATGTATGTTGCACGTTCTTTAGAGATGTTTACAGTCTCCGTTGTCTTGAACATTTTCAAATAACTGTATTTTAACACCATACTTTTTTACGTTTTCAAATGATTTTTTTAACGCTCCTTTTTTTTCAACAATTTCCGGTATAGCAAATGTTCACTACGTGAAGCATCGTTAACGGTTGTACGACTACAATTGAGCTCATCAACCCATTTCATCAACAGTGAGCAGTGAAAAATGAAAAAACCGAGTTCTTCGGATCATTCATGCTTGACTTCATTATGAATATTTGTTGCTTTTCAAAAAGAAGTACTTAATGACGACACTAATTTTAATATTACCCATCTCGTCAAAAGCCCCGAGACGTTCTTAATAATCGTCACAACGAAACTAATAAATGTGGCCATCTAAAATTTGATAATTATCTTGGAGACAACTTGCTGACGCATCGCAAAAACAGCCTGAAACTGCACCATCTGTGGGTTATTCTACGGACTTTTTATCCCACCTTCTTATTTTAAAAAATGCTAAATAATTAAACACTTCAGAAAAAAATTGCACAAAACTTTTTTCGAAATATGTAATAGAATTCAGTATCGATAAATTTGTAACTTTATAGTTAATCCATTTACTATTATTTATATTTATCTTATATTACGATTATTATGTATATTACGACTTGCGAATATATCAAACAGACGTATGTAGACACATTTAATGACAAATGAAAAGTTTCTGTAAAATAACTGTTGCGAAGCAAACGACAATGGTCTCTTCTTAACTGTTACATATGCCGTTATTTATTATTGTTTATTATAAATATATTTTCGTTTTAATTATGTTCTCCACAGGGCCTAGTCATAGCGGGAATTAGTGATTTAACAAGACCAGTCGATCAATTAAGTATAGCGCAATCAGCGTCCTTAGCGGCAACTGGTGTCATATGGTCGAGATATTCTCTGGTAATAATTCCCAAGAATTACAGTTTATTCAGTGTCAACGTGTTCGTGGCCATAACACAATTGTATCAGCTTTACAGGGCATTCAAGTAAGCAACAATCTTCTTTGTAATTTAAAAAAGTATCTATTTTTCGTATTATATTTGTCTCATATTCACACAATATGTGCCCGTATTAACTTAAAACTTAAAAAGTAACCGAATTAAACCTTATCCACGTTAGGGTATTTCATTGTTTTGTTAAGGAATTAGATAAGAAATAAAATACTCATTCTACAGTTCAATTTTCCTATAAATTTCTACCCTATTCATACTTGAAAAAACGCAATAATATTTATCACCTTCTTACAAATGTTGGTACAATTTGTCAGTTTTGAATATACAATATTTTGGATACGAACTTTGGCTTAACTTAATATTGGTAATATTTTGAACTCGAATTTTGAAATAAGATAAGAGAATTGTAATGGTGTAGTGAATAATTTATTTTATCTAATATGAAGCGTTAGTTAAAACATGATACGCTTTTATTGTATTTAAAATTCGCGCTAATTCCAAGAAGTTATAAACACTTAACTTTTTCAAATTTTTCGTTACAGTAGACAAACTTGTGAACTAGAAGAAACATATTTTTTACTATAAATAAATTATTAAGAAAAAGGTAATCTAGAAACTTAAGATTTCGAAAAAAGTAACGAAGTATAAGTGTAATTAGCAAGACTCCGCAGATCTGATATCTAGGAACCTGTAACACATGGATCAATAAGTCCCTAGACTAACCCATAGATGGCGCTCGTAGTAAACCAGTAACCACGTCTTTCTAGATACTAACCTTTGCTTGAAACGTGTCAAAATTTTAAGTCGATCGGACCAGAAACAGCTGAGTTATCGAGGTTGGAGTAAAGTCGTTTTGTAGTTTGTTTAAACAATGGAAAAAACCGAGTTTCGTGTTCTTTGTTTTTTAATGGGTAAAAACACCACGCAAGCAAAACAATGGATTGAAAAATGTTACCCGGACTCTTGTCCATCAAAAGCAACGATTTGTCGGTGGTTTGCCGAGTTTAAACGTGGTCGTACCGACACAAATGACGCGGAACGCTCGGGTAGACCTGTGGAAGCCGTTACACCGGAAAATGTGAGTGAAGTGACAAAAATTATAATGAAAGATCGTAAAGTGAAGCTCCGTGAGATTGCTGAGATGACACAGATATCATATGGAAGTGTATTTACTATCCTTCATGAAAAATTGAGCATGAAAAAGGTTTTTTCCAAGTGGGTGCCGCGATTTTTTTGTTTATCGCTATTTAAACAAAAAAGATACGTGACCATGGACGAAACATGGATACATCACTACACTCCAGAGTCGAAGCGGCAGTCATCTGAGTGGCGCACCGCTGGCGAAAGCCGTCCGAAACGTCCGAAAACGCAGCAGTCAGCTGGCAAAGTCCTGGCGTCAGTTTTTTGGGATACACATGGCGTGATTTTCATTGACTACCTCGAAAAAGATAAATTGATCAACAGTGATTATTATATTGACTTACTGGTGCTTTTGAAGGAGGAAATCGCAAAAACACGACCGCACATGCAGAGATAAAAAATCCTTTTTCACCAAGACAATGCACCCTGCCACAAGTCGATGAAAACAATGGCTAAATTGAACGAATTGGGTTTTGATCTGCTTCCCCACCCCCCATATTCGCCAGATTTAGCCCCCAGTGACTACTGGCTCTTTGCTGATCTTAAAAAAATGCTCCAGGGAAAAAGATTTGGCTCAAATGAGGAGGTCATCGCTGAAACTGAAGCTTATTTTGAAGCGAAAGATAAATTTTTTTATAAACATGGTATTGAAAAATTGGAAAAGCGTTGGAACCATTGTATCACCCTAAAAGGTGATTATGTTGATGAATAAAAAAAAATTTGCAAAAAAAATGTTGTTTTCATTGTTAGTCTCGGGACTTATTGATCCATGTGTTATTAGTAGAAAAATTGTTTATCACAATATGTGTGTTATGAGTTTATATATTTTTTTAATTTATTATAAATATACGAGGTATGGCAGTTAAATAACAAGACTGCGCTCCTTCCATCGCGCAGCGGTTATTAACCTTGATAGTTCTAAAGCAACAACCCGTAGTTTCATCTCTCTATCTGCTTTAGTTTACTTACGAGCTTTAATTGTAGAGGACACTGTTACTGAAGTAATCTCGTGGTAATGGTTGACATAAAAATCAAGTGAAATTCCTTGGCAAATTTTAAAAAATCGCTAACAGAACGTTTACAAATGTTAAAGAAGGTGATAATGTTGTGTCACATGCACGAGTTTTTGAATGGCGCAAACGATTTTCTGAAAGTCAGGAAGTGGTCGAAGATGACGAACTTCCTGGTCGACCTGTGACTGCAAGAACTGAAGTTAACTTTAAGAAAATTAATGAAATTGTGCGGAAAGACCAATGTCTGATGATTCGGATGATTGCCGATATGGTAAACATTAAGAAAAAATAGTAAAATACATTTTATACGATGAATTAAACATAACACAAGTTTGTCCAAAAATGGTGCCGTGAAACTTCACTCAGGAACAAAAAGACAATCGGATGAACATTTGCTCTGACATTATGGAACGACTCACAGAAGAACCAGACTTGTTCACAAAAATCATTACATCTGATGAAGCATGGATTTCCAGTATATCTCGAAAACAAAGCGTCAATCGATGCACTGGAAAGCCGCCAAATCGCAAATACAGAAAAAAGCAAGCATGAGCAAGTCGAAATTGAAGGCAACGCTGATCTTTTTTTTCGACATCAAAGGTGTTACCATGACTGACTGGGTGCCTGGGGGTCGAACAGTTAATCAGAAATAATACAAGGAAGTCCTAATCAAGCTGAGGGAAAGAGTAAGAGAGAAAAAACCGGATTTGCGGAAGAACGACTCGTGGATTCTGCACTGGAGAGCCGCCGGATCGCTAAGACAGAAAAAAGCACGAACGAGCAAATCGAAATTGAAGGCGATTCTGATTGTTTTTTTATATCAAGAGTGTTATCATGACTGACTGAGTGCCCGAGAGTCAAACCGTTAATCAGAATTATTATAAAGAAGTCCTAATCAAGCTGAGGGAAAGAGTAAGGAAGAAAAGACCGGATTTGTGGAAGAACGACTCGTGTATTCTGCATCAGGACAACACACTACCTCATAATGCCCTACTTGTGAAGCAGTTTTTAAAGGACAAGCGCATTACTGTAGTTGATTATCCTCCATATTCGTCAGATCTCGCACCATGTGACTTCTACCTGTTCCCGAAAGTAAAAAGTGCATTAAAAGGAACATATTTTCTGTCTATTGAACACGTAAAAGGAAAAAGGGCAGAGTCACTAAAGAGGCAGACAGCTGATGAACTACAGCATTCTTTTGAAGAATGAAGGGCACGTATACAGCGGTATATAGATAGGGGATCAATGTATGTTGAAGACGATAAAAGTTAAATATAAGTTTATTTGCAATAAATAACATTTCTCACACCAGTTCGTTATTTAATTGCCACACCTCGTATTAAATAAAGTACATATGTATATCAAGTGCAAACAATTACTGATACCGCTTTTGTTTTTCAGTTACCAACAAAGTTTAAAGCAAAAAAACGTCAATGAAAATTAATCACCCAAATGGTAAATATCTTAGAGTAATTGTAAATTTTGTTTTACAAAACCCGAAGAAGAGATGTTACAAATCTATTTTAAATACATAATATATGCACCTAAATAAAAATATTTTTATTATAAAGTAATTTATAGACAACACTTTGTAATTACATATAAAGAAATAAAATAAAATGATTTGTCATAGTTTGAATTAGCTTAGTATTTTTAAGAATACAATTCTTATGAGCATAATCAAAGGAAAAGTCTAACGAAAACTAATTCTACTTGTCTTATCAGAATAGATAATATTGTCAATTTAATTGCAATATTATGTGCGTGTATGTGTGTGTGTGTAAATAAATAAATTGACAGTTATTTAAATCCATGGGAAATGTATACACGAACAATGGAAATTCGTTTTTCGAGAATCGTAAATGATTCTGGCAATAAAACACGTTAAACATGTGCCATCTTGATTTTCTGGTGTAACACGTCCGTTCGCTATAAACTGTGAATTCTAAAACTAGATCTATTAAAAGTAAAATGCAATACCTAACCTGTTAACCTACCTTGTAAAGAGAAACTACGTATTTTTCCTTTATTTGTTGCGCACACATTTAAAACTTAAAGTAATAAATTGAATATATGTATTACTTGGATACACATATATGTACCTGGATATGATACAGGCTAATTATAAATTATTATTTATAGAATTCATAAATAATAAAGAGCAAAGCATTTCAAGTTATTTAGCCAATTAAATTAATTATTAAATGAATACTGTTTTTATCTAAAAGCTGATAAAGGTAATAAAATAGTTTTGAATAAAAAAGGTTATTTATGTCCAATCTATGTATTTATATACAGTATTGTGTAAATTAATGGAATCAAACACAGTATAACTAAGAAAACCGTTTATTTGTCATATAATCACATTGAGATTGTATAAAATTATAAATTACTAGTAATTTAATAAGAGATATGCTCCCCTTTGGCTGCGATGACAGACTGAACTCTTTTCGGCATGGAATCTATAAATTTTTGACAGCTTTCCTTTATTTTTTCGTCCCGAAACCGCACCTGAATTACTGCTTCTATCAATTTTGTCTTCGCTGGACAGTCCATTTTATGTAACCTAGCCTTACAATGGCCCACAGATTTTCAATTGGGTTTAAGTCTGGAGAATTGCCAGGCCAGTCGAGGAGAGTTACTGACCACAACCTTCGATTTGTGGCATGGAGCCGAGTCCTGTTGGAAAATTGCACCTCCGGTTGGCTCACGTTTCTTTAGATCTTTTCCCAAATACTTATCGAGTAGCTCTTTATATTTCTGTCTGTTCATCATGCCTTCTATAGGCTCCAGCGATTCAGTCCCCATGTACGAAAAACATCCCCAAAACATCTTCTTTACAGGATGTTTGACAGTCTGATCGATATGAGCTGCAGTGAGTTTTTCATCTCCACTTTTTCTCACGAATTTCGATCGCTGCCCCTGCATCAAAAAATGGGACTCGTCTGAGAACAACACCTTTCTCCAGTCTTCCTCATTCCATCCGGCATATTTCTTGGCCCAAATAAGCCCCTGCTTCATCATTCGTTGAGTGAGGAGTTGCTTCTTCTGTGGTCGAATGGCTTTTCTTCCAGACTCTAAAAGTCTCCTACGAACTGTCGAGTCATGCACTTTCACTCCAGCGTCGGCTAAATCTTTTTGTAGTTCAAAACTAGTTTTCCCGGGGTGTCATGTTCCTCTTTCTCCTACATTTTCCCGCTCGTTTCACTTCAACTATTCCGGTATTGACTAACACCACATTCCTGAGCAATATCTCTCTGTGTCATTGAAGTGTGCTCACTTAATGTTACAATCGTCTCACGTTTTCTTGGCGTGATATCCATAGCGCGAACAACCGGTAAAAGCACAATATAAATCAAATTTTGAACTTTGAAAGAGTATATGTGAACAAACTCTCTAAAACGCACTGAATAACTGTGTAATGTGTTCCTAGTGATATAGATTATGTTTTTTGACATAAAACTACTGTCACAACCGACCTAACAATGTTGCCACATGCAAAAAACTAAAAAATAGTCCTGATTCCATTAATTTGCACAATACTGTATATATATATATATATATATATATATATATATATATATATATATATATATAATATATATATTATAAATGTATACCGAAATTACTAAAAAAATTTGTTTAAAGTGTCGATTAAACGTATTAAGCGTAAGCACATATTCGATATTTTATAGCAGAAAAATGTAATCTCTTCCATATTCATAAGGCACATAATTCTGAATTTAGGAATTGAGAAGCATCACTTCACACGTGAGAAAGATGCGAACCATCAACTGCACACCTTGTTAGTAAGAATAATATAAATTTTTGCCCGCTGCTTCCTATTTTTAACCGTCAAGATTGCTTCTTCGCTGTTTGTTGATCTTCTTTACCACTATTAGATCCACTGTAAATGCAGGTCTTCCTCTACCTCTCCTTGTCTTCACCTTAATTACCCAGTTCTTTTGGTCATCCTACTATTATGATCTAATTAATCAATATTGCTTAAACATTTCCGAAATCAATTCTATTTCAAAATTCTCACAATTTCAATCTGTATTCTATCTCATTTCAAAGTTCTGCACCCTACTCTTTATGTTTCGCAACAGCATCCAATCGTTATTTTTGTTCTCTTTGAATCATCTGTCCGATTTAGAAATGACCTGTCGAGGACATGGTACAGTTGTCTGTGTTCTGTCAATATATTCGAAAGTGTCTTGTATTTCCACTCTAAATATTGCTTCCTTCTTAGCTGTATTATAACTTTCGTTTTGTTACTGTTAATTAGTTCATTGCGCATAATTCTTATTACTGTTTCGAATACGAAATGTATAATTTTAATTTTCTATCACGTCACTTAATTAAATATAAAAATAAAGACATATTTAACTCCGATTTAATTGTATAATGCGCGAGAAATTTCACAAAGTCTCATGAATCCTAGGTACAGAATTGTATCAGAATCCCATTTCACAACCCATTGACCACTTAATGTATATTAAACATTTAGAATTAAGAAAGTTGTTTATGATATGACCTATGGAGTGCGAGTTGCAATTTGGCACTACTGCTGAAGATGATAATGTTGTTGGCAAAATCGTATACAATTTAATAGGTCTTTGTGGCTAATATAACAAATACTTTTTTATATTATATAGAATAATTGTTTATTTGTTTAGTTTCAATCTCGTTTTACCTTTTCCAACGTATTTCTTCGAAATATGTCGGCAGATTTTTGGAAAAAATAGTTTGCCAGATGATTCTTTTTTCATATATAATTATTAGCGTTCAATTATAGTGCTGTTGTTTTATGTTAACATTATTTTGATAATAAAAAGTTAGTTATATACAGTTTGTCGGAGAGAAAACCGAATTTTTTAGTAATTCTTAGTGGCGTCATCTATTAACAAAAATATACGTCGGTAAGGTAGATCTTTCACCAATGTTATGTCAAAATATCATGACATTTGCTTTATTAGAAGCAGATAAATGGCGCATAAAGTGTGTATTTGGCATTGGGCGAAAAATGAATTTTGAACAAAGCAAATATCAAGTTCTGTTTTAAACTCGGTAAATCATTTACTGAAACATTTAATTTGACGAAACAAGTGTATGGTGATGCGTGTTTGTCACGTACGAGTGTGTTAGTGGTATAAACGATTTAAAGACGATTGTACGGACATAAATGACGACATCCTGGTGCAACAAAATCTATAGTTATGGAAAGTAACGTCGAACTTCTACGTCAATTTATCAGAAATGAGCCTTGATCCTCATTGTGATACGTGGCAATTGAATTAAATATTTCCAAAGAGTCAACTCATCGCATTTTGACACAGCATTTGAGACTGAGAAAGATTTGTGCAAGGTTTGTATCACACAAGCTAACTGAATTCAACATTGTACAGACTTGATTAAAGACTCAAAAAAGGACGAAAACTTCAGGTATTCTATTGTAGCCGGCGATTCAATATGATCCAGAAGCCAAACGTCAAAGCTTGGATGCAAACGAATAAAGACTGAAAAAAGCCGTTCGGAGAAGTCAAAAGTGAAGACAATGTTGATTTGTTTTTATGATCGAAAGGCGTAGTGCACAAAGAGTTTGTACCAACTAGTCAAACAGTCAATAGCGTGTTATGAAGCGTCTTTTGGCGCGTATTCGTCGTGTTCGTCCTCAATATTGTGAAAATGGTAGCTGAAGTTTTTTACATGATAATGCACCATCCCATCGCTCGACGCTTGTCACTGATTTTCTAACTACAAATGGCATTTTAACCATAAGCCATTCACTATATTCATCAGATTCAGCCCTCTATGATTTCTATCTATTCTCCAAAGTACATTTTCCGATGAAAGGATAGCACTATGTCGCCGTCGAAGCCATTAAAAAGGCGTCGACAGCGATCTTGAAGGACATCTCTAAAGATGAACTTAAAAATTCATTCGACACGTTAATTGACCGTGCAAAACGCTGCATTGAATAAAATAAATGAATTTTACTAAAATAGTAAGCTTTTGTTTTTATTTTAAAAAAGTTCGGTTTTCTCTGCGACAGACTGTATATATGTATGTCAGACTATTCTATGGCTGTTATTATTCGATTATGCTCCTCCCGTAAATGAAATTTGTCCTATTTAACCGACAGGTGAGTACTTTATTAATTTAATTGTATTTCTTACTAGTTTTAGGCACTGTACATATTTAAAGTGATCGTTGAAATTTAAATATTTAAGATATAGTACACATAAGCTCAAATAAAATTTAAATTGCCTAATTCATATGCCACACGAGCATGTAATTATAGAAATTTAGATAGGATTTATATGGAATATATTTTTCGTGTACAACTGTACAAGATACTTGGCCCGACAATTTGAATAATGATAAATTTCACGGGTCCTCGGTCCGGTGGAGATTTAAATCTAACGGAGTTTTCTGGGCGCGTTTATTTAGATAATGTTTTCATCTTTTGAAAGACATGCCTAAGACTTAATAAATTATAGTATTACGTTTCCTGAACCGTTATTAACGGCGTTTTTACATAATTCATGTTCCCTATTGAATTTTTTTAAGTTTCAATTGAATTAAAAGGTTTGTATACATAGAAGAATTTGAATTATTTCTCACTATTTCAACAATCTTTGTAAATTAGTCTTGTACTTACTCTATTATACGTAAGTGCCGTTTAAGTAATTATTTGTTATTTACGTAATTAATTCGCAAAATATTAGATTTCTAAACGAACAGATAGGTTCCTGTGGAGAGTGTAGATATGTAACTGTGACAGTTTCCTCAAATTTTTATACAATCTTACGAAATGATTTTACTGAGAAAAGCATATTTCGTAATCCATGTCTTGTTCGATATCTTCTAATGCGCAGGCATATTGTCTGTTCGACTCGTAATAGCCAATACACACCTGTCGAAGCAAAACCATTTTAACAAATATCGATTTCAACTTGCTATGAGTACTTATAACAGTAGCGTGACACGTATTTGAAATTAGAAAAACTGAGTCACCATGGCAACAAAAATTAAACAATTTCAGAAAAACAACAACCCCCTAAACAATGATACGAGGGTAGTCGATTATATTTCGGGAACTGGCAACAATGTTAGTGTTGCCTCCGATCCGATGATTGCATCGTGAATTTTATCATTTTGACAATATATTTACCTTGACAGTTTTGTTATCCGGTCGCTATTTCTATTGTTGACAGTAACTTCAAAATTTTATGTCAGCGAAAAAATGGAATTAACTTGCGAACATTTTCGTGTAATTATATTTTATAACTTTCGGCGTGGATTATCTCAAAAAAAATGCATTGACGAGCTGAATTCTTTATATGGTGATGAAGCACCATCTAAAACTACAGTATATCGTTGGTATAGTGAATTGAAACTTAGACGGCGTTCTTTGGACGATGAATTTCGTGAAGGTCGTCCCACAAATGTTGTTGTGTCGGAAAACATTAATACAGTGTATGAATTGATAATGCAAGACCGTCATGTGACATGCCGTGAGATCGAGGCATCTCTAGGTATTAGTAATACCAGCGTGGATAAGATCCTGCATGAACATTTAGCCGTTAAGAAGTTATGTTCACGTTGGGTACCACATAATTTGACAATTGCACAAAAAAGGACCCGCGTCGATTGGTGCCAAGAAATGCACAAAAAATACAATGAAAGTGCTTCAGAGAACATCACACATCAAAACAAATGGTCGCCTGTTTTTTTTGGAAAAGCCGATCACGTTGCAACTATACCTTTAGAGAGTTGCAGAACGATAAATTCCGAATGGTACACAACTATTTGTTTGCCAAAAATTTTCGAAGAAATAAGGAAAACAATTCAAAAACGATATATCATTCTCCACCATGACAGCCCTGATCTAACACCTTATGATTTCTTTTTGTTCCCACATGTGAAGAATAAACTTCGTGATCAACGGTTTTCTACGCCGGAAGAGGCAGTTGAGGCATTCCAAACTCATATTTTGGAGCCTTCACAGTGGCAGCAATGCTTTTCAGATTGATGTAAACGAATGCAAAAGTGTATTAATTTTCAAGGAGAATATTTTGAAAAGCAATAAAACTATTTTCGAAAATAAAAAAATTTTTTTTGTTTGCTATTCCCGAAATATAAACGGCTACCCTCGTATCTACATGAAACCAAACTGTTAAAATATACATATGTATAAAAAAGAGCACTTTAAAGCGGATAACTTAGTTTTTAATAATCCTGTATATATTTTTGTTAAACATGTAGTAGACCATTTTTTAACTTTTATTTATTGTTGTGATAATTATATAATTATGGTAATTTTGTTCAAAAACTTGAATTTGGAGACTCCATTTACATATAGCTTCTATGAAATTGTATTTCTATTGATGACCACTTAGTACAGGTATGGGCAACCTTTGACATGTTGTGGGCTAAGCTTTAATGTGCAAATACGTTCGTGCGCCGCGTTTAAAGTAGTGTTCATAATTTTTAGCGATAGGTATCAGACATGAAATATTGGGTCTGGGAAAAAGTTCGTGGCGTTTTTCCCGATAGATGGCATTGGTTGCCGATAACTAAAGAACAACAAGTCACAGCGACACCACCGAGGGCTCGTTTTTTAGATGACCTTCCGAACGTTAGTTTGAGCGTAGAAACATTGTAATCGGTGCAGTGGTTGGAAAGTTATTCGCACTTGAAAATGGAGAAGAATAATGAGAAATTTCGCTATACTCTGCAATATTATTATGATAAGGGGAAGAACGCTGCGCAGGCTTGTGATAAAATTTGTGCTGTGTACGGTGAAGGTACTTTATCGAAATCTGTTGCGCGGAAATGGTTCGCTCGCTTTCGTTCTGGAAATTTCAATGTGAAAGGTGAGTCACGCTGCGGTCGTCCAATCACTGAAAAATCTGATGAAATTCTTGAAAAAGTCCAACAAGATAAGCATATCAGCAGTGTCGATATTGGCATGGAGCTAGGCATTGACCACAAAACTGTTTTGAACCATTTACACAAAGCTGGTTACAAAAAAAAGCTTGACGTATGGGTTCCTCATGAGTTGAGCGTGAAAAACATGATTGACCGAATTAACATCTGCGATGCGCTGCTGAAACGGAATGAAATCGATTTCTGAAACGTTTAATAACCGGAGATGAAAAATGGATTACGTACGATAATCGGAAGCGTAAAAGATCGTGGATAAAGGATGGTGAGCCGTCACAAGCGTTCGCTAAGCCAACATTGACGCCAAAAAAAGTGATGCTGTGTGTATGGTGGGACTGGAGGGGAATCGTCCACTACGAGCTGCTTCCAACTGGTCAGACGATTGATTCTCAACTCTACTGTGCACAACTAGAGAGATTACGCCAGGCGATTGAAAGAAAACGGCCCGAATTGATTAATAGGAAAGGTGTTGTCCTCCATCATGACAACGCCCGACCACACACTTCTTTGATGACCCGTCAAAAATTGAGAGAGTTTGGTTGGGAAGTTTTGATACCCACCTTACAGTCCGGATATAGCACCCTCTGACTATCATCTGTTTCGATCTCTGCAGAACTCTCTCAATGGAATTAAGTTGGTTTCAAAAGAAGCCTGTGAAAACTACTTGATTCAGTTTTTCGACCAGAAACCACAGAAGTTTTTCACCGATGGGATCATGGATCTACCAAAAAAATGGCGAAACATTGTCGATAATAATGGAGCATATTCGGTTTAAATGAATTCGTCCACGCGCCATGCGGGGACCAGTTGAATTTTACTGAAAAAACGCCACGAACTTTTTCCCAGACCCAATAATACGACGAATGTCTCGCGAGCCGCATCAAATCTTACACAGCGGGCCGGTTGTTGTCCACATATGACTTAGTACAATACACAAAACATGCGTATGTACGTTCTGTGTATTGTTTAAAGAATTGTATATAATTATTATGTACAACGTGAGATTCTCATGTTGAATGGAAACTTTATTGAAAACACAGCAATTTATTGCTTAACCATCACTGACCAAAATCTAAGATAGTATACATTTACTTACGGTATATAAATAATGTACCATACCCCTTATAAATCTCTAACCACAGTTGGATATGAATCCTTCTCTATAAATGAACACAATCTAGAAAAATTTACAAACACTTTTGTGAAAATAACTAACGAATATTCTAATTAAAACGTATTGGCTTTTATTCTCCAGAATAAATGGCAGTGTTATTGTATTGTACATGCGCTAGTACTTGTAGACTTATTGGACCCTGGTTTGTTTGGATCAACTACCTTAGTATTTAGGCATTGTATAATTATACTTTTTAAATTTAATCTATATCTCCTTCAATATAGACTGCAATTTACTACTTTTTATAACATTAAGATAAAGCGTACTTTTTGATAAACTCGTACAATGTTAGGGAAAAGTGGTTTGGTAAACGAATTTATTTCTAAAATTGCTAGTTTTGTATAATTTCGTTAACAAAAATCGTCGTGAACGTTTTTCGTCGCTCATTTCCTTGTTTTATGTAACTTGTTTACAATTTATATTTTATATATTGTCTAAACCGCCCACCCTATTAAAACGAATACAAATTTGCCATTTTGCAGAGTCTAGGCAGTCTTGTTTTACAATTCTGCTATTAATTTAACCAATCTGTTCCGTAAATGTATCGTAAATTTAAAAAATAAAACAATTCACTTCTGGCCTAAGTTTGCGTACATGTGAATGTAATATATAGAAAGTTTTCCGTAATTTGTTCTTTGCATAATCCACATGGAGAATTTAATTATTTAAAAGAAATTATATATGTGCAAGTAACGGTGCCAATTTAAGACAAAGTGAATAAGGAAGAAGAACACAAAAAATAAGGTAATGCTTAAAGTATAAATTCAATAGCTATTACAGCATAAAATTATTAATGAACTGTCATTGAAAATCATGTGTTTCAAATTACCTCTTTGTATTTTGTAACTGTCTTTTCTTCTCGTGTTAGATTGTGTTGAGATTTTGTATCTATCATGAAATTGAACACTTCCAGATTCCGTTATATTGAACGGAATAAAATATTTATATATAAACCCTACTAAATTGAACATTTGTTAGTTTTATCAAGTTTATAGAAACATTTTAAATGTGGATTTGTTTCGAAAAAAAATTGTTACAAATCATTAGTTAGTGACTAACCTACAATTTCACTTTATAACCTTAATACTAGGTGTTTATACACCAAGAAAGTACCATTAATGTTCCTTTTTCTTTTCTAATGAATGCAACATTATCCTATTATACGTAAAACACTTTGTCAGTTCACACACTTTTGCACTAAGACACGTTTAAAAGGTTTGATTCTTTTGATTCTTCTTCATAAACCAGCATTATCAAGAATCTATATAATTTCAAGATTTACGCGAATACGAGGTGTGGCTATTAAATAACGAGACTGAGGCTGTAAAACATTTTATTTTGATTTCATAAATATTTACTTATTATCACCTTCAATATACACCGCTCTTCTATCCCTACAACGCTTCATGCGAATCTTCCATTGTTCGCAACAGTGCTGGAAGTCTTCTTCTGTCAGCTCCTTCAGAACACGAGCCGCTTTCGTTTTCACAGCTTCAACGGACTCAAATTTTGTTCGCTTTAATTCAGATTTCACCTTAGGAAACAGATAGAAGTCGCACGGCGCAAGATCCGGCGAATAAGCCGGATTGTCTAACCCTGGGATGTTGTACTTGGCTAGAAACCTCTTGACTGACAATGCGGAATAAGTCGGTGCATTGTCTTGGTGGAGAACCCATGATTTGTCCTTCCACAATTGGAGTCGTTTTTTCCTTATTCTTTCACGGAGTTGAGCAAGAACGTGAAGGTAGTAATGTTGATTAATAGTTTGACCTTCAAGAACCCAGTGAAGGTACACAATCCCATGAACTTCGAAAAAAAAATCATCATTGCTTTGAATTTGGATTTGCTCATTCGAACTTTTTTGGCTCTCAGCATGCGATAAACATTTATCGCCATACACTTCTTTCAATAAATTATAAGTTTCAGTAGCGGTTTTTCCAAGTTTCGTGTAAAATTTCACAACAATTCGTTGCTCTATTGTTACACTTAACATTTTTCCAGTGAAACAAAAGAACAACTCTAATGCGAACTAAAGCTAGGGCTATACTGATTTGTTTACAGAGGCGAGAGGCACTGCATTCGAAAGAGAAGGCTTCACGATAAATACCTGTCAGTCGTTGGCGTTTGGCGTATGCGCACCTCTTCTGTACCAGCGTCAGTCTCGTTATTTAATAGCCACACCTCGTATGTACTCTTGCTTCATATTTTACTGCAAGCCATTCGATTTTTTTCCTAAATTGTTGGGATCTATAGATACATACATATGTAAGTCGCTTCTGTAATACGAGTCATGTTTTTTAAATGAATACCAATTTAATACAAAAAAATATATAAGATCATTTTTTAACAATTTTGTTTTTACATAAAAGCCTGGATTTTAGTTTCCTTTTCAACATAATTTTGAATTATATTAAGATAGTATTCGTATCGTACGACCAGCTTCTGTAATTTGATGTCGTCATCGTCAAGATTAGTCAAGTATATGGAGAAAACTTCACGAGAAATGAAATGTTAGGAAAAGAGATTAGAGCATTTAAAGATGGCCGTTCAAACATGCACGATGAGGTACGAAGAGAGTTATCGTCCATTGATAACCTGGTGCAGAAAGTTAATGCAAAAGTTCGAGAACATAAATGCTTTACAATTTCATTAATATCTAATCAAATGAAAAAGTTTTGCGTATGAAATTATGGATAAACACTCAAATTATCAAAAGCTGTGCTCACGCTAGGTACAAAAAATGCTGACCGAGATACGCAAAACCCAAACAAGAACACAATAGTGTTTACTTTACCGCAAAAGCTACAGTGTTAAAGGGATATGTTTTTAAGTCAAATTATCGCTGGTGACGAAGCATTGATCGCTCACGTTACACCAGCATTAAAACAACAATCCATAGAATGGAATGCAAGCAAGTAATTTCAGCCAGAAAAAGCATATACACTGTTTTTTGGAGTAAGCAGATGCTGCTTATGAATCTTTGTCATGAGGTGGCACAGTAAATGCTGTGATATATTGTGAGACCATCAATAAATTGCATCGTACAATTCAAAAGAGACGTGATGTTATCAGTAGAAGGATCTTTTGCTTCATAATAATGGTCGTCCATACGTGGCTCATCAAAACACGTTTCTTTTATGGCCGTTTCATTTAGTATCATTTCTATTGACTAGGATTACTGTATTATCATAAGCGGCTATTATAATATCTTCTATTAGGATATTCCGAATGTAGTGGAAATAGAAGCTAAGCCACAGCACGTTGCCTTCAGGTATATTTAGCTTTTATTTCTTTTAGATAGAGACGGTTCTTCATACCTCACTCGAAGCATTTTATCGGATAAAATAAAACATATTCTTGAGCTTACGAATCAAACCTTTATATCCTGACCAAAGGCCTACGAAATATCTAGGAAAATGGTAGAATCAAAATTTTCTTCATACGCTTTCTTAGAGTTGAGTTAGGTTGAGTGTTGTTGAGAGTTAGGTTCAGTGTCGTTTTCTGAATTCAAACAGATGTTCTGTCATTAAGATTTTTTTCCTATGATTAGTATTAGTCTCCTCAAGAGGAATTTTTCAAACAAGTTTAAGATGATTGAAAGTAATGTTATTGGTTTATGCGAAGAGAGCTCTTTGAAAAATCCGAAACCTATTTAGCCGAAACATTGCATTTATTATATATGCCAACCTAATTATTGCTTTTTGAAAGCTTTTCAAAAAATTGCTACTCTGTTACAGGATCAAATCTTAAAGGTATCGTTGGAATAAAGTTGTTTCTTATTTCCTCTGAAATGTTTCGGTTTGTGTTTAATTTCTTAAATTGGAATAAGAAATACTTTCGCTTATTTTTAATTATGGCTGTTCGTCATGCTTGCTTTTTGCATATTCTATGACATGTTCTATTACAATATTTTGTCATTAATATTTTAACATCAGAGATTTTACAACCACTTAAAAAATTATGTAGAGATGATAAAACCATGCAAAGTATTAAATAAAACTTTTAAATTGGACCATATTTTTTCGTTGATGAAAATGAGTTCGTTATAGTGTCATGTTGGAAGACTATTTTTGGCCAGAATTGGATTGACATCAGTGACATGTGATTCCAACAATAAGGTGCCATATGCCACTCAACTGATCAAACAATTGATCTACTGAAAGGGAAGTTCGGTAACCGTGTAGTCTCGAGAAATGGTCCGGCCGAGTAGCCACCTCGCTCATGCGATTTTACCTCTTTTAGATTTCTTTTTATGAGGTTACGTTAAGTTGTAGATTTATGCCAACAAACTAGCAATGTTAGAGGAGCTCGGGGACAATATTGAACGCGAAATTACCAACGTTCTGGCCGATATGAGTGAAAGATTGGTAGAAAATTGACTCCAAAAAATCGATCTCTGCAAACGTTCTCGTGGTGGTCATATGAATGAGATTGAATTCTATAGTTAAATGCAACATGTGTTCTGCACCTGCAATACATTCCAGCCCATTATTTCAATTATTCTGTGTTTTACTTAAATACAAAGTCATTGTGTACTTATTGAAAAACCCGATACAAAGTACAGTATTTTACACTGTGTATACTTTTTTAGATTAGAAAAAGCAAGATGATTAAGAAAACTAGACGATAGTGACATTAACAGTAATGCAGTTAACAGTATTTTCTATTTTTAAACTTGGCAGTTCTTTCATTTCTCCGTTGCAGTTGTTAAAATGCGATATTAAATGTTCTTTTGTTTTTTATAGTTAATACATACCATCACGTATTCTAACCACTGGCATGTTCTGACTCTTCATTACTATCTACCGACAATTGTAATAGTGAGCGTTTCCAACAAATTAAAATTTTGTTGCAGTGATTTATGATTGAACACGCGCGTACATTTAAACACAAACAGATCACCAATTTCTATATCGGAACAAACTTAAATTAAGAAATCTAAGCAAGTATATTTCAACTGACGATAATCTTAAAAAAAATTTTACAAATGAAATTAATAAAAGACAAAAAACGGTACTGCGATTTCCCCCTTAAATATTATTGAATTGATGTAAGCGTAAATCAAGAACGAGATAATATCAAAGAACAAGGGCTTAGAGAATTGTTACTGCAGCCAATCCAAAATGTTACCCTCGGAAAATGGAGAGAAAATGCGTGGATCGTGTTATTAAAGAGAAACAGAAAGTAGGCTTTTTACATCAACCTCAATGGTGGTGATAGAATAAAATTGAATGAATACTTTATAATTGTACGTTTAAACTTCATAATATATAATTATGATAGTTATAAAAGCAAAAATTTGTAAAAGTTAAATATGTTTTGTAAATGAAAAGTCTTAAACCATATTAGCATTTATCTTGTATCATACTTACAGGTGCACAAGACATTCAAACAGAAAAGAAGAGATTTTAAAGTTTTTGTAATTAGATATGCTGCAATACAATATGTAGAATATTCTTTCTGATCAATTAAATGAAAAATTTTAAAAATAATGTATTTAAAAAGTTCACATTATTAATTTTTTTCATTATATTTAAACAGTAATTTTATTTGCCGCTAATATTACAATATTAATCATTACAGCTTTTTACTTTTTTTAACTTCATTTGTAAATATGTAACCAATAATTTCCTAATATAATTGTGTCTTCGCATTATACTCTTTGAAATTAAAAACAAATTTAAAGTGTGCCAAGTAGACTTCTCGGAAAACTATCTGAGGATTGTGTAAGTTATCCTTTGTATAAAACGAGGTTCATTCGATGAATAAAAGATTTAATAAATTTGGCATTAAATATTGTAAAAAATATTCTTATATTGCTTTTGTTGGTTATTAAATATTTCCTCATAACACGACATAATATAAATTTTACTTTTCATTTAAAATTAAATTTAAATTCTAACTCCATCTGTATATTACGACATCGATTGGTACTGATATTGTTACTTTTCCTATATAATATGCTCATTGAAGACATTCCTAAAATGGACAGAGAACATATTAAAATGTATTTCGAAAAATCCTAGTTCCAAACATCAATCTGTTACACAATCTGATACACATCCAACGACTAAGTAACCACATTTATCCATTAATCAATTCATTACACAATCAAACCTTTTTCTTATACATTTTCATTATTTAGTACTCATTGCAATCGCAAACTAAAATAAGTAATATATTGTATGCATTAATATTCGATGTTTAACAAACATAAATTATCCAAAAATACCAAAACTTTCAACATATTTTTTTTGACATCATTGCATAAATGCTAGCAACTTCGACGTTTTTTTGAGGTCAAATTTTTAACAAGTTCAGAAATGTGACATTATACTTGTGATCTTTACAAAACACATGAGTACCTACTATATGAAAGTAATACTCGATTGTATAATGAGACTTTCTTCACTGGCCATTAAGAAACGTTATTTTACTTTATTATCTAGTCAATGATTTCGCCTTTGAAACAAATTGTACACATGTAAGTGGGTAGGTGTTATAATACGAGCATATTTTGTTAGGATCAGGAAGTAGTAATTTGTGATCTGGGAAAGATAAAATAGAGATGTCAGTTTTATCTAGACGTCCGTTATTTAATTCAGAAATGTTAAATTGTATCACTGTGGTGATTGTCAGTGCTTGTAAATAATATTTTCATCTGTTTTTATAGACACATTTTAAAATAAATTAAATAATTTATATTATTTTGGAAAATTAAATTTTTCTCAAACGCCACCAATCATATTTAATCTATATCTATTTTTTTTTATTTAGAAAAAAATTAGCAAAAATTTATATTATGTATAGTAGGATGATAAATATGAAATAACTTACCTTAAATAAGACTTGAAAAGCCCATATTGAAAGCTTAGAATTTTACGAATATTTACCTCTTTATAATCAAAACAAACACAAATTTAATGTTCGAGTAATACAAATATAAGTTTACACCTTGATCACAAATAAAACTATTAATTTAACTTAAAAGTGCGGCTTTTGCGTCTACAATATATTCTAGTGAAATAATGGTAAATACCGTATACATTTAACTATAAACAACAAGAAAAATAGAAAAAAAAACTTAAAACACCACTACTGTTAAGTCTTCTAGTTCAACGCACGCTATACAACACAGATTTAAAAGAATGTGTAGCGAAGATCGCGCGCGCTAAAATTGCGTCTTTGCCATTCGCGGTGTAAACAGTAAATGTAAGGCAACAATACCGCTAGCATTAAGACACCGTGCAAGAAGTTCTGTATGAGGTGGATTAGAAACACGGGAAAACGGTAAGGCTTAAGTATAATAGTTATAGAATTGCGGCAGTGATTGTCTAGCACGGAAGAAAGAGAACAACAAAACTCACTACTGCACTACGTTTTTCTATGCAAAATACAAACAAGATAAATTAAATAGATACACTTTTGTTGTTATTTAGATTAAGCGAGATACGATCACTTCATGTTTGAAATATTGCAGGGGAAAAAGAATTCTTCGTATCGGCGATGGTAAACTTATTATTTTTCAATTCACCTGTTACCTACGGGAGTTACGTAAGAAAACTACCTGCTTGCAAAATGAAATAAGAATTCCTATTTAGTATGTGGCAATTACAAAGGTTTTTTTGTATTGATGTATCTTATTTCTTAAAAAAAAAGTACAAATCGACATTCCCCTATTAAAATAAGAAAACTATTAGATGTTGCGACAAATTCAGTAGAGTGTATTACGAAATTAAATTAACTTTATTTTTGTGAGAGCATAGTAACAGCTCTACAAACATTTTATAAAATATAATACGGAAGAAGGGTTAATATAAATAGAATGTTGTTGTATAAGCTTGTTATTATTTTGTATTTTTAATTATACATTTTTTATATATTGTGAGATAAATGAAGTTATTTTGAACTTAATGCGTTTTCTATATTTGAAAGCTATTCTAAAAATGTATTTTGTAAAAATATATGTCTTTTAAACAACGTTTTTGAAGTTCTTTGAAATTTTCTATTTGATAAATTTTATAGGGTAATATAAATTGTGACATAAACCCATTGTCAATATCAAAATAGTGTACTAAAGAATTAATGTCATAAGACATGTCACGAATTAACGATGGCAAAGTAGAAAATACTAATTTTCACTAGTTTCCCATCGTAAAACACTTAATTGTTTTCATAATGTGATTTATAGTATATGAAGAGACCCGAAACTGTACTGCATGGTGGCCTAATTGGTAAGGTAGCCGTCTAGCAAAAGACAGATACGGATTCGAGTCCAGTTCCAGAAATTTTTAATGAATTTCCGTGATTGTAATCAGCGATGACATAACGAAAATACTAATTTTCGTTAATTTCCCATCGTAAAACACTTACAACCATGCTCAGATGTATTAGACACCCCAGGTAAAAACCCTTATTCTCGGTATTATCCAAGTCTGACGGAAATTAACCGTAAAAATAGTTAATGGTATTTACAGAAATGCGTTTTTGAATACCCTAGTTAATCCCCTATTGAAAAGAATAGATGGAAAGGGGAAATTGTGGATTTTAGAAATTTAGTGTCATTCTAGCAGTGTGTGAGCAACGTGCGTTTATGAGTTTGTGGTAGGGATCAATTAGATTATCCTATTTTTTCACGTTGTGTTAGTTATTTGTTGAAGAAAAATGTCTAAAACACGCGAGTTGTCGGTAGGTGAACGCGCCCAAATAGTGCTACTGCATTCCCAGAAGTTATCAATAGCTGCAATTGCAAAAAAAAAATGTTTGCGATGTGCAGTCCGTACAACCATTAGTCGCTATCAGGAGAGTGGGTCGTTTGTTAACAGACCAAAAAGTGGCAGAAAACCCTGTACCTCGATTAGAGAAGACAGAATTTTACAAAGGCTGGCTCTCAGTGATAGGGAGAAATTGTCGAAACAGCTCGCCAGTGAACTGAAACAGTGTTATCGCGCAACAGTTTCTGGGCAAACAGTGAGAAGGCGTCTCCAGCGTGCTGGTTTACGAGGGTGTAAAGCGCGAAGTAAACCGCTTTTAACTGACGCTCATAAAAAGAAGCGGTATTTATGGGCCAAACAACATGAAAATTGGAAAATCGAGAAGTGGTCGAAGATTCTATGGTCTGATGAATCGAATATCGAGGTATGTAAGTACATCTTCATGACTAATATTCTTATCGTTGTATGCAATTCAGTCTACATATAACATTAAACAAAATTATTCCTGTCTAAGTGCTAACTTTCTTCTTTTGTCTCGCAGCTTTGGGGACTACCTGGGACGCTATACGTTCGGCGTAGGCAAGGGGAAGCTTATGAACCACAATGTATCATTCCCACAGAAAATTTGGAGGTGGTAGTATCATGGTTTGGGGTTGTATGTCTGCATACGAAGTGTACCTGTGCGATGGACGGATGAATAGCCAACGCTATTTAGCCATGTTGGAGGAAGTATTAGAACCGTCTGTGCTAAAACTATTCGTCCAGGATAATGCACCCTGCCACAAATCGGGAGCTGTAATGCGTTGATTCGAGGAAAACACAGTGGAGGTATTGGATTGGCCGCCACAAAGTCCCGATTTGTCGCCCATTGAAAATTTGTGGCGTATCTTAAAAACTAAGATCACGGAACATAAATGCCTGTCAAAAGCAGAATTATCAACAAAAATTCGCGAAATATGGGCTGTAATACCACCGGCAGAGTGTTACAATTTAGTAGCAAGTATGCTTCGACGAGTGCGAGCTGTCATTAAGGCCAAGGGCGGAGCGACAAAATATTGATAAATTGTACTATATTACTAAATAACACTTTGTACATAATTTTCACAACAGTTTTATTTTCCTCACCTCTCTTTTGACTAAACTATATAAACTATATATGTATGTACGTACATAAATTCGTAAGGTGTCTAATACATTTGAGCATGGTTGTATATATTTATATATAATTATTAGCATCAAAACCTGACTGCGGTTATAACTACTATATGTTTCCATAATATAATTTATAGCGTATTAAGATACTCGAAACAGTACTGCTTGGTAGTCTAATTGGTTACGCAACAGTCTGGCAAACGGCAGATACAGGCTCGAGTCCTGTTCCAGCGTAGTAACTTTTAATTAACTTCTGTGATTATAATCAACGATCACATAACGGAAATACTAATTTTCATTAATTTCCCATCGTAAAATACTTATTTATATATTTATATATAATTATTAGCATCGAAAACTGACTGCGGTTATAACAACTATATGTTTCCATAGTGTGATTTATGGCGTATTGAGATACTCGAAACTGAACTGAACAGTAACCTAATTGGTAAGGCAACCGTCTAGCAAACGGCAGATACAGGCTCAAGTCCTGTTCTAGCGCAGAAATTTTTAATTAATTTCTGTGATTGTAATCGACGATGGCGTAGTAGAAAATAGTAATTTTCATTAATTTCCCATCGTAAAATTATATTTATATATAATTATTAGCATCAAAATCTGATTGCGAGTTATAATTATTAGATCTACTTCCTTAATGTGATTTACGGCGTATGAAAAGGCTCGTAACTGTACTATCAAACAGCAGATGCAAGTAATCCTGCTTCAACATAGAAATTTTTAATTAATTTCTGTGATTGTAATCAACGATGATATAACAAAATACTAATTTTCATTAATTTCCAATCGTAAAATGCTTAATAATTTATTTCTATACAATTATTGGCATCAAAACCTGACTGCGGATTATAATTATTAGATCGACTTTCATAATGTGATTTATGGCGTATTAAGAAGATCGTAACTGTACTGCCTGGTGGCCTAATTTGTAATATAGCCGTCTAGCAAGCAACAGATATAGGTAATCCTGCTTCGGCGCAGAAATTTTTAATTAATTTCTGTGATCGTAATCAACGATGGCATAGCAAGAAATACTTATTGTCATATGTATACCATATTTTCTAAGAAATTGCTTTTCGCAATGATGATTTAAAAATGTTTCGAATAATTTCTGGTATGGAGGATTAGACTGATCTAGAGAGCACACTAGAGTAGTGGGCAGTAAATATTTCTAAATAATATTTTTTTAAATACTTGTAAGTGTAAAACCAGAAGTTCCGGGGTCATCGTCTTTAAGTATAAATTGCATATTGAAGATTTACAACACGTTGATTTAATAAAGGATTTGGGTATATTTTTAGATACGAAATTGACTTTCAATGATCGTCTTACTAAGTTAGGAAAAGCTTAGGTTTAATAATCAGAAACAATGAAATGTGTAATAAACTAAAGCTCTCCAGGTTCTTTACTTTTTTCTATAATAGTTCATTCTCGCTTTGAGTACAGTTCCATAATATGGTATCCTTATTATCAAAATCATAAACGTCGACTGAAGGTAGTTCAGCGTAGGTGTGATAAATTTATGTGCTTTTAATTGGATCATACATATTCAGGATATTAATCATAGATATCTGCTTGTTCGCTTCGATCTACTCTCTTTACAGTTTAGGCGTATTTCTTGTAGTATTGCTTTTATCTATAAACTATTGTATAATAACATAGATTCGTCCAGTTTTCTACGACAAATTCATTTATTAATTCCTCAATTAGGTACATGCGTCCTGTTACTTTTTATTTACTGAAAGGAGTTACAGCAGTAACAATGGCTTAATAAAATCGCCCCTGTATGTCATGTGTCGTAATTTTAACACTATCTCTTGAGATTTGTGATATTAATTTTTGTTTCCTGCATACAATTAATTTCATCATTGCTCAATATTATAATAAATTTGTTTAAGTTTATTCCATACATTTAGTTTATTTCCTTATTACTTATAATTAATTCTTACTTTACTTTTGAGTTTTGTTTGTAAGTATTTGCCTGTAATTGATATTTATTCTGTTGGAAAATATAGCTTATTATTATTAATATGAAAAAAACAATCAATATATAAATATTACTTACTTTACCGAACGCTCTTGAAATAATTAAACAAACTGACAAAAAATATAAATTTTATGATTGGTATAGTATAGAAATTTAATGTTCCACTAGTATATAAGAGATGGCCACCCAAGGTAACTTAATGTATTCGTTTCAGAAATGCTATAGAGATGGCGACAGCATTATTCGGATGTATTTTCTTTTTGGACAAAATAATTGTATTTTAAATAAGTGTATTTACTTTTTATTTAATATAAATTATACAAGGATAGAATACATTCACTTTTTAAAGTATTTGAAACCACTCTCATAGTATTATATAAACAAAAATAGTCTGAGAAGTTATAGGTTCGTGTTGATACAGGTATCTTAAAATAACCAAACTGCTTAACGCAAAAATTTTAGTGAGTAGAACTTTAAAAACAATTTTACGAAAATTAGAATTTATTTTGTCTAGTTGCCACTGTAAGCATGGAAAAAAATATAACTCAACATTTTTTAGGTAAATAATGAATTCATCAAATTTGTTGAAAAAGCTCAAAGCTATCTTTTTCCAAACTGCCTTAATTTTAACATCTTAACAAATGATCATATTTTATTTTTTTTATTGGAAATTTTTGCAAAGGAATGGTTATAATTCTGTAAAAAAGGTTTTATGTAAATTGTGTTAGTATAAAATATTGCCATAAATGAATATATTTGCTTCCTCATGATGATGCATTCTAGGAAGTACCTTATGATGAATTTTGCAAAGAAATTGACTCCTGAACTGCAATTTGTGAAATCATTTACTATGAAATCACAAAAACAGCACTCATCATCAAATATCTGAAGAAACATCATTTAGAAATGACATGCAAAGCTGGAAACTTGAAAGTCACAGACAAGTAAGCCGACACATAGAATTTTCGACATCTATACTGGTCACCAAGACATTGGAGAAATATATAGGATATATTTGAGCAAAAAAAAACAAAAAAGTGCCTTGTTGACTGTTATAAATGGTCAAATAAGCCTAAAAACATCAAGGCAGTGCAAAATTAATATTAAATGTCCTAATGTACAAGACGATATCCCTATCAAATGTAGCACAAGCCCACCTTTATTTATAATCGGATTAGATTTCAGAAAAATAAAGAACAAGAAAAGAAATAAAAAATATACAGTTAGTGCCAGCTGTATTCTTAAAGCATATACTAAATCAGATTCAGAGGGAGGCATTTAATTTAATAATTTTCAGAATTTATTCATTCACCACTGTTAATGTTCTTAAAATAGTATTACCTAACATAGTTAAGTGGAAAATATGTTAGATTGGAATTAAATTCAAATGGATTTTGTAGTGAAGAAGTTAAGGGACTTGAAATGATTAGAAGAGACTGCTCTGATATTTCAACATTCACTGTCACTAAAATTTTAAACTATTTATTAAGAAGCACTTATATTTTGGTTAATGCAATTTATAATTATCTGGCAAGCAAATGAAGCATCTGCCAATCTTAAAAAATTTAAAACAGATAATCATGATCATGTTAAAGCTTCTTAGAAGTATAATCAAAAGTATCCAAATAAATTTAAGGCTAATGATATTTTGTGCTATGTTGTATATGCAGATTGTCTATTAAAATATTCCCACAGAGTTTATCATATTGAAGAGTATAGGAAATCAAGACATCTGAAAATTGATATTTAGTATTATCTTTCTTGGCAAATCTATCCAGGCATTACAAGAATATGTAATAGTGTTAAAAACATTGTAACATACAACGACTTGTTAAATGCATTCAACATAGATCTTAATAAAGAGAAAGTAGTGGAACAAAAAGCTAAAAGAATAAAGGTTGACAATGAACTGAAATATAATGCACTTCATAATTTAATATTATTAAATGTAATAAATGCAAAATTAATTGTCTTATTTCTTATGATTGTTTTGATTACATTCTTTTCTGTAATTATGAAAGAAATGACATTCCAATTTTTAGAGCACCCTTATTGTATTAGACACTACTATTTCATGAACAAATAGATGAGAACATTTGGAGAAAGTAACAGTATTTTCTCTAAAATTCATGCTAGTTTCATATTGAATAAGAAGCTTGGTGAATATCCGCTTGAATATTTAAAAATTATTGACAACTGCATAAAGAAAACTTCTAAGGATTATTATTGTTAGAAAAATTAATTTATACGATGTGTTTAAACATTTTGCTGTTACACATTTGAAGAATTTTAACTGAGACTCGTGCTCCATTTATTTTAGCTGAAACTCAAACTTATTTATTTTATAGTAAAGAATTATTTACTAAACAATAGTCTTATTAGTCTTTGTTTTAATATTTCCTGTTCATTGCATTAACTTCAGTATTTGCTATTGTACTGTTATAGTGGATTCTGAAGATATTTATTAAACTCAAGACTGTTTTTAGAGGATTCTTCTGATATTTTAACCATCATGAAATATAGAATTAAATAAGGCTTCTATTTATACAGCTGCTAGAGCACTCCAGCATTGCACAACAACTATGGACAGGTACTTCAGTTGCCACTGACGTTTTCCGATTTCACACCTTGCGAGCTTTTCCTATAGGGATTCGTTAAAGATGCAATTTACATAAGACTCATTTCCACATATTTGAATGATCTAAATAACCATATCATAATTGCAGTGAACTTTACTAATGCAACACATTCTTCTTCGAGTGTGGAATGAATCCAGTTACCATCTAGATGTAATTTATGTAATCAAACGGGGGCACATTGAGCAGTGTAATCTTTAATGTATATAGCGAATTCAAATACAACACATAGTTCAGAAAATATAGTCCATTGAAATCTTGGCCATTTATTTGAATTACCTGTATTTCATATATTCCATTATCAATATAAATACCCACAACAAATCTACATATTGCATTAATTGAGTTGTAAGTTTAGTTAATATTGGTTTTACGATGTGGTAATTTTGATAGTCTGTTTTAATTATGGTTATATTATTTATCAGTCTAATACACTAAGCATCAGTTTATTCACATCATTATGAGTTGAAGATTTTGGTAAAAATATCAAAGATAAGGAGAAATAATTTTGGACTGAGTTTTTGACGTTGAACATAGATCAAAATGTATTGAAGTGCATTGGCGCACTCGAAGTAGTTCAGAATGCATATTTTGAAAGTAATTGACATAATGCAAATGTTTCAGTTGTCCATTTGCAAGGGAATAAAAAAACAACTTACACCGTAGCATATATTCTTGCTTTAGTTGAAAAGTTTTACTAACCAGATTTCCATTTGTTTAATATTTCATTATTAAGATACATATATACATTGCTTTCAAATGTGTCTAAATTTTTGGTTTTTCTACAAAATATATATCCCACATGACTTAAAATTCAAACAAGTGTTATATTAATATTAATTTCAATTTGTCAAGACATTGCAAATGTACTGTATAACATTAAAACGTCTATAATGTATTCCATTAAAAAAAAACAAATTTTAATATTCGGGAAAATTAGGACGTATTTATTTTTTCTTTGTGGATACAATGCATAAGTTGCATAACGATTGATTAAAAGAAGCTAAAGAAGTAAATTTTGCAGTGTAAATATACACTCAAAAAGATAGATATTATACTGATTCATCAGCATCCGTAAAAAAAATTGGAATTGCAATGGTGTCAAATGCAAATGACTGACATGTCGTCCAGGTATGGATTATTTATTAGAGATAATCGTCCGAAAGAATAGAATTCTAAGTTTGAAAAATTGGAAATCCACTCTATGATAAAGTTTACTGGAACCTAAAAGGACTTTAAATAAATAATAAGATAATAAAGTAGAATAACTAATTTTTAGATTATTAATCAATAACTAGATAGCATTAATATTCTAGTGTTTTTGGTAAATGTTTTTACTAAAAATGCAAATCTGGATAAGGAGCAGATTATAGGTAATTACATCCACGATGTATCTTTGCCAATATCACACCTACGAAGCCTTCGAGAGGAATAACAGCACTTTGAAAGTCATTTTTTTTCTTTAAGCAATATTGTAAAAAAATGGCAAAAGTAAAAATATGAATATTTATAATATTGTTTATCGATTATTCATGATTTCACGAATTTAGTTTATGTTCAGTGCAATTTCAAAGAAAATAGTTACCGTTAACTTTTTTTTTTCCTGGATGTATAGGCAACTAGTGCTACAGTGCGCCTTTGCGTTTAGTCTATCCACAAAAAGCTGTCTACTTGTTTTAATTATATTATTAAAATTTGATTTATTTTCTATTTTTGAAGTAATTTTAAATATTTATAAATACACTGTATAAATTCAAATATAATATACGAAGTAATAGTTTTTGTATGATTCTATTCTATTTAAGTATAGTGCATCTCCATACTGCTAAAAGAATAATGCAAAGAAACAATGGTTCACCTACCAAATTATTAAATGGAAGCTCGCGGGGTGTTCTGCGCACTTTCGTTGGTAACGGCCAAAATTTTAACTGCTACTTGTTTACATTGCAATAATATAACCTAATATTTTGTTAGTATATACCATAGTTATTATTTGAATTAACTTCTAATTATAATTTTCATTTAGGGTGAAACGGGTAGCGTTAAATTTCGAGTGTCAAGAAATGTGTACCCAATTGTAGAGAGCATATTAAAAGTGTTCTAGAGACGTTAATTTATTTAATTTGTCGACAGAAGAGGTACCCCAAGAGAAACAAATGCGAAGTTTTTTATTTTAATTATACACGCCGTGAGAATATACATATGCTAATAGAATATTCTAATAATAAATACTGTTATTGAATATTTCATAGGTATTTATTATACTTTAATTTTAAGGCCAAAATTTTAATTATGGCTGCTAAATCATCAGAATTGGAGGCCAGGATGTTTTGAAAGAAAGTACTTATATTTTATGTTTACATTGCAATAATATAACCTAATATTTTGTTAGTATATACCATAGTTATTATTTGAATTAACTTCTAATTATAATTTTCATTTAGGGTGAAAAGAATAGTATTTACCAATATTGATATTTCTATTCAATTAACTTAGTTTAGTTAGCTAGTTTCAATTTAGTTTTTTAATGTCACATTATTTATGTCCTTATATAATTGTATATTTTTATATAATAACTACAACATATTTTAAAGAGAAAAATCTAATATTTATTTTTAATAATTTTATAAGTAATATTTTTTAAAATTTTAAGTTATGATAATAATCTCGAAGAAGAATATCTGCAATTATGTATAAAAAAAGGCTTTCTTAACAATTTCATTTTTATTTTTTTCAGCCGATATTTCTGTGCAAACACTTGTAGGTTTATCTGCTCATAGCCCAAGAAAAATCCGCTTGCAATGTGAAATACAATATTTTAAATGCAAAATAAAATGTTTGTAAGACACCAAGAATTTTTCACAGAAAAATGTAAGAGAAACAATATCTGATGAATTTTTCATTAATTTCTGTGATCTGCATCTCAATGAAGCAACAGTGAACTTGTTCAAAATTCAATTAAAATTGACTAATCAAAATGCACATTGGCTATAGGTAGTTTAAGCAGTTTACTTTAATAATTTTCTTCATAGGGCCTGAAATATACTGATTTTTATCAAACTCTATACATTTACCATTAACAACAAATGAAATTTACATCGGGACTAAAGGAATTTGCATTTGAATCTATTCGTGCCAAAATAGCAGTGGTGAACGAAGAAGAAGGATTGTATTTTGTGTGTTGATGAATGTCACTAAATAAAGTTATAGTTTTAAAACATTTGTAACATGTATTTATAACTTCTTAGCCATTTTTGTATTGCTTATTTTGTTTAAAATTTTCTTTTCTAACATATTTGTTGTACTCTTTACACTTGAAGAAAATTGACAAACTATGTAGTTTGATTTTATTTAAAAAAAACGCTATACATCTAATTGTAGTACTTTGTTAAATAATGGTATTCATGTCAACCAATCAAATAATGCAAGACTGCAAGAATTTATTTGGTAAATATAAATTTGGAAAACTAATTACTGAAATTAAACATAAAACTATAAACAAATGAAGTACTTAAATGCAAAAAAAAGAAATATATTGTCATGAAATTACAAAAAAGTTTAAGTATGAAAATATTGAGGTTTTTATTATATTTGTAGTAAATGAATTTGTATCGTCCAAAAGTCTACACACCATTTATATTCATTTGTTAGGAATATTACAAAACGATAACTAAATTTTCTTAATCAGTACTTAAATTATTAAAAAAGATATTCGTTTAGAGAAAACATAATTTATTTTTGGAAAAGTAATACTAATTCGCAATTTGTATTTATGGAATTTTTATCAATTTGTGTTGGATGTGGCAAATTAGATCAGTTGTGTTTTGAAAATACAAATTTTTCTCAATTTATATCATTAAATTAGAAGCTTCTGCAATGTAAAATTTTTAAAAATTCGGTCCTCACATTTAAGAGCCGCCACTGTACATTTATTAGTTCCGAAAAATTCCACCATGCGATGCTGCTCATAACACCGCGAATTTCATTTTATTTCAAAATATCAAAGGTGCCGAGACGAAGTGAAACTATTGCTCATGTTTATACTGTGATTGAACTTTACAATTTAATATACAGGTAATAATAGGACAATTATGTTGTATAAATGGTTAAACGGTTAAGGCTTGGTTTCATAAAAAGTTTAAAGTGCCTTTAAATTTGAAAGCCAACTTTAACTTTCATGTTGCGTTTCATAATCACTTTTTAAAGTAAAAGTCGACTGTAAATCAAAATCCCATTTTTACCACTTTAGCGCCTAAAAATCGCCTTTAACTTGACCTTAGTCTATGTTTTCTGACATTGTAATTCAATTTGAATGCGATTTTATTTATTAAGAAATAGGTTATATTTCTATTGTGAATGAATGTTTATGTCTACAGGTTCAAGTTCGTCTGAGGATGAATTAAGTATTAAAATTTCATCTATTCCTTAATCTATTTTTGTTTTTAGAATTTGCAATTTGAGAATGATTTACTGTTGTTTTGTATGTATATCTTAAATATCAGATAAACGTATTTAAGAGAAGTAAATGCCTAGGCATTTTGAAAATTTTAAGTAAATGTTGAAATAAGAACGTCCTACATAAATGTCCTTTGCAAAACGCAACCATGTATTAGATTAGTGACTTTAAGTAAGCGGGTTTTATTTGTCATCAGTTACCGAAAGACCTATGTTTATTTTGATTTAGTTTGTAGTATTTGCTGAAATTGTACTATTGATTTAATAAATTAAATTAAATCCAGGTTTCTATATTTGAATTGGTGGGTTTAAAAGGAAACGTTTTGTGGGAAGCTTATGGTAAAATTATAGACAATGCCCCAATGGTGCACTGCGTGAATTTTCAGTCTTCATATGTCGACTAATATTTTCAGAACGATTTTTATTTTCCAATATGACTCGCCACAATGAAGATATTTTGTTAAAGATTTTTTCGACACGGTATACGGCTTTCCATTTATCTTTTTAAATGAAATTCAATGGATAAATCAGGATTATGAAAATAAGTTACAGTAACCGACGACGATCAATTAATATCTTTCCACACGTAGATCATTTAAAATTATACTCAACTATTCAAGCATGGAATAGCAACAATCTATTTCTACACCAAAATATAGATACCAGTGTTGTTGCGTGTGTTGGTTTCGAAATGGAATTAAGTACAAATTCTACTTTTCGAAGTCTTAGAATTTAGGCGTGAAATACATGGTTCTTAATTTTTGGACAATTTGTTAAGCCATGATCGATTACTTCTTTTTCGTCAGTTTTAATTTTCTGATCCTCAAATTTTCTTTTATTTCCTGTACTATTTTTTGAATTAAGCATCTTTCAATCAACATGCGTAAGTGATTTTCATTGTGCAGATTTACTGGTTGAGCAACATTGTCTGGCCGCAATTGGTAATAGAATATTTAGATTGTGCATAAGATTGACTCTACTGGTTACTTTAAATATCATTATATCACCATCAATAACTGTAATCTATTTACTTAAAATATTCATATGACACGTAATCACGAAAAAGCGTCACCATGTACGAGGATAAAAATACTCCACTCTGGAGATTTTTGTGCTATCAACTACAAGCCGCTTATATTGTTAATGGTATAGTTTTTCTTCATTGAATTGTACAACGCGAACTATCTCAACTTTCCGAAGGTTGGCAGTAGAAAGTTTCTACATTTGTATTGAAGTAGGTCATATTTATTTTTTGTGTTGCTCTCCTTGATTTTTACTATTACTTCTTATTTGTCAGTACGCTTGAAGTGCTTTTCTGTTTGGGTGTTAACATGGTGTTAACTATCAAGTCTTTTAAAAGCGTTGCAGAAATATTTTTTTGATTGCAATGAATAAAAAAATAAAATGATTGAATTCTAATACAATTTAACTTTGTATTTTCTAATGTCAAAAGTAACCACATTTAGTTATGTATTTTAGTTATAATCAACGAACATAACAATCAAAGTGGATGGCATCAATTGCACGTAATCCATCATAAAATTTGATATTGCCAACCTCGGATAATTGAGATAGATCACGTTGTATATTATTTCTATTTTTTAAGGTATTATGTTTGCTTTACACTAGAATACACATTAAGTTTGTACTATCAAAGGTAAACTGTTAGATAATAAGCCGTCATTGTTACTAATTACATTATCATTGCGTTGTATAAATGTATACAACAAAATGATACGTGAACGAAAATGTAAATGAATATCTTAAATTTAACATTCGAAAATTAGTCTCTATCAAATTCCAAACATCATTAGTTGAATCTAATTTCAATTACTTCGGTTGAGCTTAAATAGATTCACTTCTCTCTCTCTCTCTTCCTCTGTGTGGCGTATTTCTGTAGTTCGCTTTCGGCGAAATTTCTGCAGACTTAATAAATATGTATTAAGTTTAACTCTGTATTTTGTACAAGTTCTAACCCATTAGCGTCACGAGCACCTCCTCCTATACAGCCCTCTCAAACTTCTTCCTGTTGAAGTACAATACGACACGCAGCCTTTAGAATTACCCCCGCGAGTCATAATAGAAACGTCGCGATCTTTTACATTTAATTATCAAGTTAGAAGTGAAAGTATTATATCTTATTACTTTAAAGAATGAACGTAATGTAGTCTGAGAATAAAATACAAGACTTTTCCATTAGCTAGTTTGAAGTGGATGAAATTTATTATTATATCGACTGTTTCATTGTTCTAAGGGAAATATGCAAATTTCTAGACGCGATATAAACTTTTCTTTTCTTAGAAGGAAATGTTTTAAGTTTAGTTCAACTGTTGCAGTAAATAGTGTCACACGAAGAGAACACATTTAACGTATAACGACATATAACATACATAACTATCTTAATATGCATGCAACAGTAAGTTTTATTACATATGTAAATGTTGGTATTAAAAATGCGTAACCACATTATACGACTAGATTTATATGGTAGTTTTAAAATGTTTTACAAAAGGAATTTATTGAGGCAATAAATTTAATCGACAGAAGAAAGTAAAAAAGGGGAAAATTAGCATAGGATTATCCTAGATTATTTTTTACTGGTATAACAAGCATGTTTTTCAGCGTTTACGCTCTTTACTTTGTTGGTTCTGATTAAAATCTATTACATTTATATTATTGCTTAGTTGTGCGGGTTAGAATGATTTTCTATTACCTGTCTCATTTCTTCTAGAGGCCGTCTATGATATTTGTAGTCGTTTTATTACAAAACGTTTTCTCAACTGAAAGTAAGGCGAAGATATACAGAAGAAATGATAGTACTTTGGACACGATAATAAATTCTAAAGAATCACTCTATCAAGATCATGCAAGCATCGGTAAGTACTTTCTAATTCATTGCAGATAATTTTTGTTATTATAAAACTACTTTTAATTATCTACTAATTAAAAGATATGTTTTAATATCCTATTGAATTTTTGAAATGTTTATGCATTAAAATGGATATTCTTTGTTAATTAAAACATTAACTATGTGTAATGTATGAATACAAGCATGATACCATTCTTACAATTTGTTTAAAATTCTTTTATGAAATTTTGTAAAACCGCCTATTTTTCCTATCCAAATGTGTTATGGCATGAGCAATAATTTTCACATAACGCAAAATATTTAAATTTCGTCGTCATTGCTGAGATTATTATGGGGGAGATTTGAATATTATTCTAACAACGCTTCTCAATTGCTTTTGGTTATATTAAGTTGCAGTTGCACATTTTTATTTTTTTATTAAAAATTGTTTTTCGTTGAGTTTTAATCGAAAGTTGTTTTCTCTTATTTTCAATCGTTTTTTTGTCATAATCTTTGATCATTTTATGGGATTTTCTTGTAATCTTTTCCAATGGTTGTTCTTGCTATAATCTTTGATCATCTCAGGGGATTTTCTTGTAATCTTTTTCAATTATGTCATAACTACCTTGACATCTTTGAAGAAAATTTTGCGGCAAAACATTCATCTTTGGAAAATTTATTTAATGTGAAAGTCACCATTTTGAATTGAATTTTACATTAGATTTTTACTTTTCAATATTTCGAAATAAACTTCAGAATCTGATTATATTATTTCTTGAATTTTTTCTTACTACAATTAGTAATTATTTCGAAAGGATCGTCTAACGATTCCCGTAAAATGATTGTCACGATTTATGTTTATTCTTTTAACTTCTGACGTATTGGACATTTAATTCATAACCGAATATTTACAAAATAACGCTTAGGTTAAGTATTAATGGATTTAATCACTGAAGGTTGGTGTATAACCCCTTTCCACATTAATTTTCGTGTTCTGCATACCTATTTCGACAACCAAGTTGTCATCATCAGCAGATAATTAAACAGTGTCGCACCTGGAAAACTACGGCAAAAATACCTGTACGAAAACACATTCCGCACACGATCTGTACAGTTGAAAGCCATAACACAGTGTGTGTTTTGGCAAGCCAAAACGCACACTGCAGTTTTCTAGGTGCAACACTGTTTAATTATCTGCTGATGATGACAACTTAGTTGTCAAAATAAGTATACATAACACGAAAATTAATGTGGAAAGGGGTTATATGTCAACGTTCAGTGATTAAGTTGATCAACCACAGATTCCATCAAAATTACCTTATGTATTAATGGGTTTATATTTCAATTTATTGTTATAGGGTATTACTTAGGTAGGTCATTTAATTTTACCATTTTGTCGATATTGTATTATATTTATCTTTCACAGTGTTATATTTTTAAGAATATATTTACTTTTAAACATTGGTAAAGCATATTTTAATTCAATTTAAATTATAATACATTTTACGCATTTTTAGTATTACAAGAAACTATACCCGAATCTTACGAACTATGTACAATAAGAGTGTTTAAGGCAATGTTTTACCCTTTATTGAGATTGTAGAATACAAGTCTTACACAATAAATAAATCTTGCAGCTTATCGACATATGTATAATAATGCGTATACTTTTAAAAATCAAATTAAACTTTCCTATAATGTAGTGAACATCTTTGTTTACCTGGATGTAATGCTTTTACTACGAATTCTAAAGCTTTTACGTTGTGAACTAAATTATACTAACGTCTGATTTTAGTATCGTATACATATATGTATGTGGTGCGATACTAATATTGCACGTTTGATTGTTACATAATGAATGTTTATTTTTGCATAAACGCTTAGTTTAAAATGCACCCCCAACATGTACATACCAGTGGCGGCTGGTCAGGTGAGGCAGGTGAGGCAGTGCCTCACCATCTAAATCTTGGAATTATAACAAGAATAATATGTATACTAGTAGTTTTAAATAAACCGGCATTACAAGCAAAGTACAAATTTATCATTTCATTTTAATTTCGTGCGAATGTACGAGCGCGTATACTTGCCCCGACCAACTTCATGCTTGATCTATGTATATCCCTACTAAACACGAATATTTGAGGCCCGGCCACTCATTGCCTCTCATTGAAAATTTATAACGCACTACAGCAGTCAAAAAAATTCTCAATTTCTATGGAAATTACAGTAAAGTATTAGCTACATATTTAAGATAACAAAGAAGAAAAAATATTCAAAAAGTTAATAGATTTTTCTAACTTTATTGTGAGATTTTTGAATTTTTTAATAATATAGAAAGCATTATTAATAGGATAAATTAAGTATTTATTTAATGATATAAAGATGTCTAAAGGTTTACATTCTTCTTGTACAGTTTCTCAATATTTCCTCCACGCAAATAATATGTTTTAAGTTTTAACAGGAGTATTTTTATTGTTTCAAGTAGATATTATTTAGATATCAATCTGAAGCCAATTTAAACTGAGCCTCTCATCGAATCACAATCGCCGAACTACCGAATATACTCGAGGCTGACATTCTCGGCCCGAATCGCAAATTACAGCAGTTGGGGGAATAACAAAGTTAGGTTAAATATTTTAATATTTGTTTAGTGATATTTTCAGTGATTTAAAAATTGTGAATATGGATTTAGAAAATGTAAGAAATACACAAGACATTGTAGATTTTTTAATAAGAAATACGTTCGTTGTTCTATCGGTAGAAGATCAATTATATGTCAAAAACCTTCCAAGACCAAACCCTGGTTTATCAAAATCTCTTACAATACACGGTAAGTCTAACAGAAATTTCAATAATAATAATAATAATTACGTTTTTTGCTTGATAAGTTTAGAGAATTTCGGGAGTGTGATACATATTTCAGTACTGTATACGAAAATTCGATGTCTGACGAATCTGTTGCACATAAAAGGCGTAGAATTGATGACGTTCCAGATACTAAACAAAATTATAGAAAATTATTTTTCGAAATTCTAGATACGTTTATTAGTCAAATTGAAATTAGATTTATTGATTTAGAAAAACTTGCTTTTTTTGATTTATTAACAGAAAGTAAATTTGAAGAATATTCGAAGGCATTTCCTCAGAGGCTCTTAAATAATTTGTTTGAACAATATAAATTTTTTGATCAAATTCAATTAAAAAATGAATTAGCTGTTATTTATAGTGACATGCAACTCCTTGGTAATTCTAAAACACCATGTGAAATGTTAAGATTTATGCACGAACAAAAGTTAGCCATCTGTATGCCAGAACTTTTTAAATTGCTAAGTATAGTAGTTACCATATCGGTAACTTCCGCGTCCGTTGAGCGAAGTTTTTCCACATTGAAACGTATAAAATCGTATGTTAGAAATACAATTGGACAACAAAGACTTAGTAACTGTGCACTAATTGCAATCGAAAAGGAATTGGTTAAAACGATGACGAGGGATGAACGATTTTATAATGATGTAATTGATTATTTTGCTAACACAAAAAACCGGAGGATACCTTTGCTATACAAGAAGTAAAATCTATTAAATGTAATTCTACGTGCAATGCCAATAAAGGAAATTCTCTGTATTTTAAAATATTTTCATTTTGCATGTAATTTTGAAATTTTGTTATTGGATTGTTGTTGATTTATACAATATATATACATATATATGTATATATTTGTTATATTATTAAATTTTATATTATAATAGGAATGTATTTATTTTTTATTTTTAAATCCTAGAAGATTAAGTTCTTATTTTCGATTAATGTTTTTAGAATTTGTTTGATTTTTTAGAATATTTATTTTCGTTTCACAAGGGTTTGCTTTGAAACTTCGTTTTCCCTTAAAAATCGAATGGGGCGCGATATAGGGCTCAGTTCACGTCTGGCAGCCCTGTTTGTACTAGAAGCCCTATATATATATATATATATATATATATATATATATAAACTGTTTTTATATGTAGTAGGTATATAGAGTTTATTAATCAATTGTAAACAATTTTGAATATTTATTATTCTATCTGCCTCACCATGTCAAATACTCACGAGCCGCCACTGGTACATACGTATATTATGATGTATTATATTAGATGTACATATATTTTGCTTGTTGTTCAGGTCTACCATCGAGGATCGCATCGGTGCTTCCAATAAATGCCGGCGAACTCCATAATTTGGCATCGGCGAATCCCTTACTGGCCACTCTGCTCCTAAGTTATAATTTACACATTTGGCCGAAATCGCTCGGGTTTAATCATCCCCAGCACTTACCCACTAATCCCTACGTTGCCCTTTTGCTATCTCATTACGGCCGGTATGTACCGGTATCGTCAGCAGTAGCACCATCAAATTCGGACCAGAGCCCGAACGGAATCAGAGGAATTTACGGCTATACGGCGGCTAATAATTACCACAACAATTTGCCGTTTGGTTCCTACAAAATTTATGCTGACAATAGGGACTTTCGATAGCATTTACTAATTGAAACTAATGTTTTAACAGATGATTCATACATGCGTGTGGATAGTCTCGCTTTATTGCTAAAAAGTATAGAAATATGCGCGTTTTTATAATAGAAGATATTTAATATTAAACTTATTAATAAAAACAAAATAGAGCTTCTTGAAGAAGAATTGTCAAAATGTTTTTCCGTTCATTTAGACAGATGTGTGATGGATTACTATTGAATTCCCAGCTCTTTAGATATTATTAATTCATAAAATAATACTTTCAAAATGTTTAAATCTATAAAACTTTCAGGAAATAAGATGTATTTCATTAAAAAATAACAAGTAAAATATTAGAAAATAACTAAAAATGAAATTGGAGGTAAATTAGAATCCAAAAGTAACCAGCACTAAGCACTACTAAAATATGTCAATCATATAAAATATTCGTATGTTAAATATTTGGCTAATATGGTTGACATATTTTAGAAACTGCATAAATATAAAATCAGATTACTTCGTATGTATTCAAAACTTATAACGGGTGGGCCATCTATCGGTTTAAAGTTGAACCACCGGTTATTTCGAATCTGGCCATACTTACGTCACTCTATTCTGTCGCAAAATTCAGTATATTATCTCCACTGAACGAAATGAATCGATTTACGCTTGAGCAACGTTGGGATTTATTGGAAATTTATTTCCAAAACAAAGACAATTGGTCGGAAATTGCACAAAAATGGCGTACAAAATTTGGTCGCAGAGAAGGACCAACAGTGCCCGGTATACGCAAGTTTATTGCTAAAGTTCGTGAAACTGGTTTCATTGTTGATGCGCCAAGACGTGAGCGTGCTCGTACAGTGCGTACATCCGAAAATATCGAAGCTGTGGCTGAGAGTGTGCGTGAGAATCCATCAACATCAACTCGTCATCGTTCTCAAGAATTGAACATTTCACGCACCAGTTTACGCCGAATTTTGCGAAAAGATCTCGGTATGAAGCCGCATGACCATCCGCTTCGTTTTCGCTTCGCTAGATGGGCCAACGAGAAACTGCACGATGATATTGATTTTGCCAAAAGAATCATCTTTTCGGATGAAGCTCATTTTCATCTTGGTGGGTACGTTAACAAGCAAAATTGCCGTATTTGGGGCTCAGAAAACCCGTAGGTGGTCTTACAGAGGCCAATGCACCTATTACGAGTGACTGTTTGGTGGGGCTTGTGGAGCGGAGGCATCATTGGCCCATATTTCTTTGAAAATGAGGACGGCGCAACCATTACGGTCAATGGAGACACTTATCGCACCATGGTAACCGATTTTTTTGTGCCCGCTCTTCATGATATTAATGTGAATGATGTTTGGTTTCAACAGGATAATGCAATTTGCCACACATCTCATGCCACAATCGATTTATTGCGTCAAACGTTTGATGGCCGTTTAATTAGCCGAAATTTTGATGCCAATTGGGCGCTAAGAAGTTGGACTATTTTCTGTGGGGCGCCGTTAAAGACAAATGTTATGCCGACAAACCAGAGACAATTGAGCATTTGTAGGCCAACATTCGTGATGCCATTGTCGAGTTACGACCCCATGTACTCGAAAAAGTGCTCGAAACTTGGTCCGATCGAATGGGGTACTGTGAGGCCAGTCGCGGCAGCCATATGAATGAAATAATATTCCATCTCTAATCGGAACAATTAGAACAAAAAATTAAATTTGGCAAAATTTCAAACCGTTTTTGTTTTATTGCATTTTTAAATCTAAACTTTTAAATGGCCTACCCGTTATAACTGAATTATTACTGCTAGCCATTACTTCGCGATATTCAATATTGAATTGAATAATAAATATAAAAACGTATGCTCTACACATATAGGCTAAATATAGTAATATAATAAAGTATGCTTTTCTATTTTTTAATATAAATAAATAAAAATGTGAACAGAAATATGTGGGCAAAATACTGGAATCGTGTGTTAATTGAGATCATATATACATGATGTTAGTATTATTATCTTACCTGAAAACCATTAATATATGCTATTTTCTTTAATTGAACCCAAAGAAGCTTGCAAACAGTGCGTAATATTGGGAAAGAATAAAGAACTACTTGAAATATGAATTGTCTTTGTTTTGTATTCCTCAGTATATAAACACCGTGCTCCGACTATACCTATATATTGGGTGATTCATTATGATGTACTTCTTTTAATAGCGATTTTTGACAGATAAAGCGTGAGTCGTATCAAGCTTTCACATTATTTAGTTGTATTGTGTGCTAAGTATTTTATTATGGAAAAGCTCAGACCGGCACAGCGTCTACCAATTATTCAGCTGTATTACGAAAATCAGCGTTTCATGAGAAATGTGTTTTGTGCACTTAGAGAAACTTATGGTCTATGTAATCGACCCACCGAACGGAAAATTTGGAACGCAATTTCCATTATTAGATAAAACGCGACCAAATAGACCACATCCAGCAAGTGGAATCATCGGTCCATATTTCTGCCTGAAATTGAAACCCGTGATTTCGACGACATTTGGTTGCAACAAAACAGCTCTACTTTCCACCCAGCCCGTGAAAGCATGGTTTTATTGCGACAAAAATTTGATGAGCATTTAATTTCAACTAATGGACCTGTCCAATAGCCGCCTAGTTCATGTGATATCACACCTTTAAACTTTTTTCTTTGCGGCTACGTAAAATCCAAAGTCTACAGGGATAAGCTAGCTACGACTGGGCAAGTGGTAGCCAACATCGTTCGCGTTATTCGCCAAATACCGCCAAAAATCGTAACTCTGAATGAACCATCTTAGGCGCAGTTACAGCCAACATTTGAAGGAAATAATTTTGAAAAAATAAATGTTAAGAATAGTTTTTTTGTATGATAATAAAGAATACCCGATAAAATTGAAGTTTTTATTTTTTTTTATTTTTGAAAAAAGTACCTACCAATGAATCACCCATTATATATATATATATATATATATATATATATATATATATATAGACAAGCTTTCGGCAATCTTACTGTTACCATTCCTAAGTCGCTGCTCCTGCTGCCGTTGTTCTTTGAGTGATACTACGTGTTATTCTTCTGGGTACGTGTCGTGTGGGAATGGAGTGGGAATGTATAGTATTTATTGGATGTAACAAAATGACGTAGGCTACGTTTTGGGGAACTTTGATTTCTTTAATTTACTGTCCTATACTATTTGTTATTTTTCACTGTCAATTTTGTTCTGTTTACATAGACATATCAATCGTTTTTTCGTGATTGTTTCGTGTTGAATTTGCAGGCATCATTTACATTTTATTTTATTTAATTATAATAAAGTTTAATGGGGACTGGTGGTTAATTGAATTAATCAAAAAAGATAAGAGAGATTTAATAGAGTTTCTGAAACGAAATGTAACTTGAAATTTGAGTTCTTTAAAAACTTTATTTAAATTTTTTGTCGCTGTGCGAAACGGCCTCAAGACAATCCATAAATTGCTTGTCTCGATTGTTTTGTGGTGAAAAATAAGTTATATCCCGGATTGTGTTTAGTTAGCTTTCCTAATTCATCTAGTGATTATTTCCGAATCAAAACCATTGAATCGCAATGTTCTTAATAAAATTTAATTCTCTTTCATATCCCACTTTTGCTAATGAAAAACTAAGCAAACGATTGTTAAGAAAGTTGAAAGAAGCCATATTTATTGTATGCTATGATTTTAATCCGCCCTGATAAACATATTAATGAGGGGTTTTCCTCACCACATCCTGTAATTAAGATGTCATTGATATGATAGTTCGTTATGTAGCGGAACATAGAATGCGAATGTAACATAGGTTTATTCATAGCAGTCGTGTTTTGATTAATTTATTTAGCAATCTTCTGATGCAAATATTGATTACGAGTTGTTTTTATTAACATCAATGACATTTTGTGTTTTGAGAACAAACATTCTAGTTACATAGGAAAGTCAGTAGATTGGTCTACTTTGCTAACAGAATATTTTGGTGATGTCCAAGTCCATGTTGAACGACATATAAAAAAATCTTTATGAAAATTATTAGCACGAACAGGTAATTTTTGCAAAGGTATATAACTGAAAAGCAATTAAGTACATTTTATTTTATTATATTACAAGACCCTCATAACTTGAAACTCAATTTCGTTCAGTTAAAATTGGAGTCTTGGTAAAAATATCACGATAATAATTATAGATCCTATGTTTTTCCGTGCAAAAATTACTGCAGAAAGATGTCTTTTTAGAATAATGAAGCTATTCATTATTTTAATATCCCACAGTTCATGAAAACTTCACCATTATTTTGGAAGATTAATATCTAAATAATAATGGTGGTATTTACACATTGAAGAATTTATCGATTAATTGGATAACACTAATTTAAACCAATAATTAACACATAGTAACATACCTTCGAGAAACTGGTAGTGTTTCTAAAATCAAATCGTCTGTGGAGTTTTTTACAGAACAAGTTCACATGTGTGAATGGAATCGGCGCATGTTGGAAAAGATAAATGGTATAGCAAACAGGTATGGTAGATGACATGAAAATAAAAACAAAGGATTTCTGTAACATTTTTCAGGTTTATCATATGCCTCATAGCAAGAAGCAGTTGAAAAGAAACAGCTTCACTTCATTTATTTTTCTAAACAAATAAAATTTAAAAATATACGCAACAATTAAGAATTTTAAAACTATTATTAGTATTCAAAAGAACGTCACTAACGTAGGCCACATTTTTGAGACGCAGACGGTGAAAACATTCGTTTTCAATCTCTTCGAATATATACTATGAGTTCGGTTTCCCTTTTAGACATAACCAACTTATTAAATATTAAATAATGTATCAGGTTGTTCAATAAGTTTTGTCATTCGATAAGAGATGGCGCTATTAGATTCGTCGTTCTATTTTCCTGAAAATTGTACTACTTTTTTATGAACACGTTTGAAGTTTTCTCATTTTATATTGTCTCATTCGTCTATTTAGAGGTGTTCAAAGTTGAAGTGTCACATTATTTTTTTACAATGAAAAAAAAATTGAACATCGTGTAGTGATAAAATTCTTTTTTTTGGAAGGTGTAATAACAAAACAAATTCGTGAACGATTGATAAAAGTGTATAAGTATTCTTCACCTTCAATTAGAACAATAGAAAGATGGGTTGCTGAATTTAAACGTGGTCGTGTAAGCCTTGAAGACGATCCACATGAAAGACATCCAAAAAGTGCATCAACACCAGAAATCGTAGCAAAAATACACGATATGGTTTTGGAAGATCGTCGATTAACCGAGAGAGATTTAGTAGAAGCCCTAGGCATCTCATTAGGCAGTGTGAACAATATTTTGGCTGAAGTTTTGGATTTCAGAAAGCTGTGTGCAAAATGGGTGCATTCGTTAATAATGGAACAAAAACACATTCGAATGCGACTTTCTCGGCAACATTTGAAGCCTTTTAGAAAGAATATAAACGATTTTGTGCGTCCTTCCATCATTATGAATGAGACTTGGATCTACTATCATGATTCTCAATCAAAACAAAAAGCTAAGGAGTAGTGTGAACCCGGTACTTCGACTCCGAAACCAGGTAGGGTCCGGATATTGGCCAAGGTGTTAGCATCAGTTATTCTCGCATTACCTGCAAATTGGTAAAACAATACATTCACAATATTATTGTAACTTTATGGACCAGCTAGATGTAAAAATTCATGACAAAAGATCTGGATTACAGAAGAAAAGAATCATTTTTCATCAAGACAATGCACTCTCTCATACAGCTCAAAAAATCATCGCAAAAATCAGCGAAAAGTATAAATTGCGACAACATGCATCCTATTCAACAGATTTAGCTCCCTCTGACTTCAGGCTGATCTCACATCTCAAAAAACTGGTACGCGGAAAACGATTTTCATTGAATGAAGAAGCAATAGCAGCTGTGGAAACGTATTTAGACAGTCTTCCGGTTTCTCACGTCAGGGTTGGAATTCATAAATTAGATCACTGCTACAAGTGTATGATATTCAGGGAGGTTATATTGAATAATAAAATGTATTTCAAACCATAAAACCCTATTTTTCTTATCGAACTTATTGAACAACCTGGTGTATAATAAACCCATAGTCTCAATATAAATCATGTCTAACTTTCTTTCAACTCTAGTAAGCTTTTGTGACACTTACCTAAACATTCACATATGCGTATGCGAACGCATATGAGGTAGACATCTTATATTTCCCTAACTTCATTCACATATTTAATAATTTATTTCTCCACCAGCACATGAACCTTGTATGTTATCGCTTCTTTCGAGACATTTATTTTTTCCCTACATCGTCCACATGTCTACGTGTAGGCCCACAAATCTTGAAAGTTACGGTCGGTTTGTCCTGAAAAAAGCCTTTAAAATAATCCGGCTTTCCTTCTTCACCTTCTGCAAGCGCGCATCATCGAATCAAAATTCATCGCTCGGAAGTTATTAGCAACCATAATTGCGCCAAACTTCCTACATAGTCTGATATCTGGGGCATTTATACATTTATGGCTTTATGTATCACTATATTATCCATAAAGGGAAAGGTTATCGTTTAGATGCTAGGTGTTGACATGAGCGTTTTTCATTTTTGTAAGCAATGAAACTAAGAATCGAAATCTACGATGTTTATGTTTTTAGATACAGTTTTATATTTAATTAATTTTTGTCCTATGATTACTTAGTTTAAACTTATAATTAATGACAAAAAAAAACAGTAAATATGTGTATAATATCTACAAATATATAAATTTATGAAACATGAAATATTTGAAAAATAAAACTTTGCATATCAGAATTCAATTTAGAAGTGCTACTATAAAGTAGCATACATAAACATCTTCACAAAGAAGACATAAATATTTAGAAAATCCATAAAAAGCGCGTATATAAATCAATATTTAATGTGTTTCGAAATGTTCTTAAAACGTTTACAACAGTAAAGGAAACAAGAAGGAGCAATATTATAAGGATTACTTAAAAACTCTTCGGAACATAATACAAAGAAAACTGAAAGGATTCAGTTTTCTTTATTTTTTAGACACCTTCTTTAAAATGATTACACATAACCTAGCAATGCTATTATTGAAAAAGAAAGGTGCTATTTTTAAATGTCCATAAAATATTCACTAACCACTTTTCAACTTCCTCATCTGTTACAAATCTCTGATAAAAATTTTGTATCTGTAGAAATAAAAACGAGAAATCCCAATCGAATAAATAAAGATGGATTATAGAAAATCATTTTAAAACATTAAATTTTTTTGTTAAGTGACATTAAAAGTAAACTTCTAAATGGTGATTTTTAAGTCATCAATGTGAACGAAGTTTGTAGTTTCTTTACTTTTCGAAGGATATTTTCCATTTATGGACGGTTTCTATATTCTTTAAAGATTTAACGAACAAGACGTAAATTATAATCATCAATTATGTTCCTGTGCCACATTTCTTCTAAATACGAGGATGGTTCAAATATTTACTATATCTAGCATACTTTGACATTGCATATTCACAGGCGTATATGTTGCACCTGTTCCATTGTGTCTTCGGGCTGAATCTAATTCTTCACCTCGTGTCCTAATTGTACCTGTCGGGGGTTTAATAAAACAACATTTAGCGTATCTTTATTTGGTAACACATAATTAATATAAACAAAACTAGACTAGAGTAAACTAATACCAGGCTAAAGTAAAAAGGACTGTTGGGTCCTATGGGAATTTTAGGTTGGGTTGTTGGAATTGTAGGGATTTGTAGGTCGTGTAGAGTGGAGTTGCAGGATGCACCTGTCATAATTCTGAGTGTTTTATTTTGGATAATCTGAATCCTCTTGATGTGTGACTTCGCAGCATATCCTCAGACGGGAGCTGCATACGTCATGATTGGTCTGATGGCGGCTTTGTATACCATCGTCTTCAACTTCTGGTCTAGCTTGTTTGCGTGGTGCAGAAGTGGATACATCTGCACCATGGCTGCCGTTCCTCTGTTGGACATGTTGGTCATGTTGTTTATCTGCAATTCTGGAATCTGGGGTTTCTTCCTAGACCAGCTGAAACATATAGCAAAGCTCTTCCGCGCATTAGTGGTTATTCTCCAGGGAGTAAACCAGTCCTCAAACGCTTCAAGTGAGTTGTGCAATCTCCTTGTAGCAACACCTGGTTGATGTGCTTGCGCGAAGGCGTATATGTCAGATAGGTAACTGTCAGTATGAATGAAATATAGACTTTTGGACCGGTATTAAATAAAGCAATATGGTTTTTTGAACAATTTTCTAACGCGTGATGAGTTACAGTTTGTACAACCTTAACCTCGTCCTTTACAAGTCTGATCAGATCAAAGACACCTGTTTTAAAGAAACTGAGAACAATCGAACGATTGCGCCGCGTGTTATTGAGCAGATATTTCCCAGTCTGTATTTTTGAGGCGATAGGGTCGTTGGAAGTGCTGCGTTGAGTTAGGGAGATATTTTGTAAAGACTTTTAACCTCAATTTCGTTATATCTAATATACGTTTTCGAATAAAAGTATAATTATGTAACTGTCATGCCTCGTATATTATATATCTTTATACAACAAAAACTATTTGCATCTGTTATATATACGAAAATTAGGCAGAGAATGTTTTTGTTTTGGGCGCAATATTGAACAGTATTTATTAATATAATCGTATGATCCTTACCTTAATACATATTTATTTGTGAGTAAATTTCTAAAAATGTTTTTCCTTTTAATTCTGCCAATATGTTACATATTGAAAACTGGAAAATACAATTTTCAAACGTATTAGCTAATCGTTTACTTCGACATCTGACACGGTGCCTTTACTTCTGCGAAAGGAAATGATCGCGTCACATACATTGGGTGTGAGACTGTCACTTATACACGTACTTACATACATATCTAGAATTGAACGCGGAAATGCAGCATTAGACGTAACAAAATAACTGAACGCTCTCATGAAACGCCGCTCATTGTGAACTGTGAATAAAATATTCGTTATGATTTAGCATTACAATGGAGAGGTCTTATCTCTGTTCTGCCATTGTTCGACGGACAAATGTAATCAAAGCTGGTAGAGGCAAAATGTACGAGAGATGAGAGAAAGGATTTGAACATTCGAGAGGATGGTAATTCGGCCTTTGAACTCGTCACTATGTCGACATAATTTGTTAAAAAACATTGACAGGATTTTAAAAGCTGTTAAATTCGCGGCCCTATCTTTATTAGACGTAAATGTTGGTACATAAGTTATATGTAAATTACATATGGACATATGTACATATAGACGATTATTACATACAGGTGATGTACACTTAATGATTACTTCGCGTGAATTAAATTTATTTACGCATTTATTTATAATAATATATTTTCTACGTGATATACATATAAAATTAGGAATTATAATTATTAAATAATTATATGCCGCATCGATATTTTACTAATTTATTTATTAGAGATAAATTTCTCACTGGGGATTTTTACCGACTATTTGTATGCTTGATTTCTTTCGTCTTAATAATAATAATATCGTAGATTACGTTGGCACTGTGGCTAAGAGAATAATCAATAAAGGCAAACATAAATATTTATATCCCACCAGATACATATTTCGACAACTAAATTGTCATTTTCAGTAGTAATTAAAGCAGTGTCGAACATGGGTTCATAGCAAACGTATTCAATTGAACACAAATATTGTGGCTTTCAATTTTTTTTGATTAATAATAGTAATAATTTTTACTATCTAACAGAAAACCATTTACAGGACATAATCAAGCACATAGTTTTACACATGTAAATAACTGAGAAGATTGGAACCCCATCTGTGTATGAAATGTTAAGCATTTTTGTCTGACATTGCAGTTAGGACAGGGTACTGTCTACCTTAATTGCAATCTGACTTCTGCGTTAAATCTGCTTATTCGGGGGCCAGTCGAATACCAACAACCAAGACCGAGAATGTGATTGCAATGTCAGAAAAAAAGTGCTTTAACATTTCAAACAGAGATGGGGATCCAATTTTCTCAAATATTTACTTATTATATAACAGTCGAACTGAAAAGTCCCCGGTCTACCATAGCAAAACACAGTTTTTTGGCAAAATTCGATTTTATTATTCAACATAGTTGCCTTCGAGGGCGATACACCGATTATAGCGTTCTTCCAACATTTCGATACCATTTTTGTAGTACGAATTGTCTTTAGCCTCGAAATAGGCCTCAGTTTCGGCGATCACCTCCTCATCTCTGCTAAATTTCTTCCTGGCGAGCATTCTCTTGAGGTCTGCAAACAGGAAATAGTCGCTGGGGGCCACATCTGAAGAGTACGGTGGATGGGGAAGTAATTCGAAACCAAATTCACTTAATTTGGCCATTGTTTTCATTGATTTGTGACACGGTGCATTGTCTTGGTGAAACAGCACTTTCTTCTTCTTCATATGGGGCCGTTTTTTTGCGATTTCGTTCTTCACCCATTTTGCATAGAGCTTCCGCATGCCCAAATATTCATGCACGATGTGTCCAACACGTTCGTTTGATATCTTTAGGATGTCTGCTATCTCGATCAACTTTACTTTACGGTCATTTAAAATGATTTTGCGAACTTTTTTGATGTTTTCGTCGGTGACAGCCTCTTTTGGTCGTCCACTGCGTTCGCCGTCTTCGATATTCATTTCACCACGTTTAAACTTAGCATACCAATCAATTATGGTTGATTTTCCTGGCGCAGAGTCCGGAAACTCCTCATCAAGCCATGCTTTTGCTTCAACGGTATTTTTTTCCCTTCAAAAAGCAGTACTTTATCAGCACACGAAATTCTTTTTTTTTCCATTTTTTTTGAATAACAAAAGTAGCTTCACTCTTAACGCAATATCTCAGTAACTAATGGTCGGATTGCTGTCAAATTTTGACACGTTTCGTTTGAAGGTTAGTACTATCTAAAAAATATATGGATTTAATAACAGTAACGCCATCAGGCCGGGGACTTTTCAGCCGACTTGGTATGTCATCTTATATGGCCGTGGCGATATCTATTGAACGAGAACTGAGGCTGCTTGAAGAGTATTAATAAAATAATACTTGTTATATACATGGGCGGTTATTTTCTATAATTCGTATTTAAAGAAATGTAAATAATATTGTAACACAAGAAAAATTTAAATAAAATCGAAACAGAGGGAAAAACATATGTTAACAAAAATTAAACTAAAAAAATAACTATATAAAGTAAAAAAAGTAATGCTGATACCAGACAAATGGATCCAAATTGTACATACGTCGTTGCAATTCCACCCACATTCAAAAATAAGTTAGTTCTGGCCATCGGTATTAGGAACGTCGCAGACGTATCGTAAGACGGCACATGAAAGTCAACCTGAGATAAAGGAACCAAACAATCAATGACGTTGGCCAACCTCAAGGAAAAAGTTACACTTGTTTCTTTCCTCTTACTGGTAATGAAGTGAAAACTATGTTGATCTAGTAAAGATTTGTAATTGATCCTATGTGCTGGATAAAAACCATTACTGAGCTGAGATATTTAACCAAACTTTTCTGAAACCCGTCCAAAGCGATTCCTTGCTAAACGTAGAATGGATACCGCACATTGTTCTTTAATTTATTTAATTTAATTTTTCAGTTTTTATTATATTCCATTGTTTTTTTTTCGCCTTAGAGCAATCTCTCTTTCCGATCTCGATCTTTTTTCGTCAGATTTTCAATAAACCATTCTGTGTGAGCATAGAAGAAACATACTTTGATATTCATACTATATCACAACTTGTTTGTTACTGCTTAAATCTTTGTGGTTTGAATTTATTAAATCAATCCTCTGGAAAAAATGTGAATTACATTTTTAAAATAAATTCTTTGAGTTAATTTTGATTCGTTTACTTTGTTCTTTATTTAACGTGTGAGATAAATGTTTAATTTTTTCAAAATTTTTAAGAAAATCTTGTTCTCTTAGCACGTACTTGGTCTCTGATGTTACATCAAGATGAGTTAGTAAAGTTTTAACAATTGGTAAATAAATTTTCGGCATATATGGTATATATATATATATATGTGTGTGTGTGTGTGTGTGTGTGTGTGTATGCAGCCAGAAATATAAGTGTATTAGGTAATAAAAAGTTTTCTTTTCTTCTAGCTAACACTTTGAGTAAAATAATTTATCGAAATCGTAACTATACTGCACCATATTATTTCTTAATTTCAGTTTGCTTTGAACGGTCTGTGTAATTTATTGGAGAGTGAATAATTTATTACTTACGGTAGTACTATGAACATTATTACTTAGTATCTTCCAAATATAAGCAACATTTGGATATGAAACCGAATCAATATCCTCAGAGATATCAGTATCCATTTATTGATAAAAATGGCGAAAACTTTCCCTAAAACTGACGTCCCACCACAGAAACTTTGCCGCAGAAAAGATGCAATCAATGTCGACAGTAGCTGCCAAAAATAACGACATCGCCGAAATAAAGAAATAAATATATTCGTATATACATCACTTCCTCAAAAGAAATTTAAAAGTTTAATAATTTTTTTCGCTCTTGGCTTTCGAAGAACGTCATTCGTATATGACAAGGATTGATTCTTTTTGTATAATTCTGACAAGATATAAATAGCACCCTACACAACATAAACAAATGAAAGATATACCACGACTTGAAGAAAAAAAAAGAATATGTAGAATTAAGATTGTACATATTTTTCAAATAAACAAGATATATACATATGCTTGCTGAATTGCTGAATTCAGAGTGTCTGAAATGCTTGACTTGTTTTTTTTGGAATTGTTTGAATAAGTGCAAGTAAACTGATATCTATACAAATATTAATCTAAATTCTTTTATTATTTTTTACAGTTTAAACTATAATTGAATGATTATGCTAGTCTTATAAAAGGCGTAGGTCTTTCATTTCTAATTCATGTGTGTTTTTCTTACTGCTCCATAATATAAATTTTAATTTTGTTTTTATATTTAAATGATCTACGAGGGTGGTCCCAGAAGTACCCGACCCAACAAAGAAAACACAAAAATTTTGGAAAGAAGTATATTTATTTTTCAACTTAATCTCCTTTCTGCGTTATACACTTTTCCCAGCGATGTTCAATAAGTTCGATACCCTTTTTATAATAAGAACTGTCTTGCTCCTCTAAATAGCTATTAACTGCTGGCATCACTTCTTCATCGTTGGAAAATCTTTGACCACTGAGCCATTTTTTCAAGTTTGGGAACAGAAAATAATCCGATGGGGCTAAATCTGGCGAATAGGGTGCATGAGGTAGCAATTTAAACTTTAATTCATTAATTTTGGCAATTACAATAACGGATTTGTGAGCTGGTGCATTGTCTTGAAACAACACTTTCTTCTTAGCCAAATGTGGCCGTCTTTGCTTGATTTCTTCACTCACACATTGCAATAAGTTCACATAATACTCGCCGTTGATAGTTTCCATTTTCAAGATAGTCAATGAAAATTATTCCACTCGCATCCCAAAAAAACTGATGCCATGACCTTGCCTGCAGATGAAACGAGCTTTGCCTTCTTTGGAGCCGGTTTGAGTCCATTGATTTGATTGTTCTTTTGTCTCGGGTGTGAAGTGATGGACCCACGTTTCATCTATGGTTATGAAACCGCGCATAAATTTTGAAGCCTTTCAAATAAAAGTATTGTATCACGTAAAGATGATCAATTTTCTCCATTTTTAGAAATTCACTAAAGACGTTCACTGTTGATGGCTGCCAAGCAAATACTAAACACCGTGGCATCTTCAAACTTGAAACATATGCTTTATAGATTGTGTACTTTTTAATACAGTAATTTTTTTCAAACATTCATGCCTGTGGTAGTATTTATGGCAGGACTAGGTATAATCAGAGATTATTGAAATGAATATGGAAAGTAGCTGTAGATAAGAAATGATGTTATAACTGAATTCAAAATTAGTATAGTATTATTTACGCACTAAAAGAATCTATGCAATCCAATAAGGGGATGTTTATCCTATTTATTTATGTACAAACCTACGCATTCCTTTTCCTAAGGTCTTGAAGTTCTTTCAAGTTATTTATCTTTTCAAAAATCCTTCCTATTTTCTTACCTCATGTTTCCTAGGCCTTCCTCCTTTTATTTGCTTTACCTTTCTTGAAATCTTCGTTCTCGGGGTTTACTGGGCTAAAATGCCCTACCAACTTAAATGTCCTTTAACTTATCTTAGATACTAAATTTCAACTTGCTGTTTTATCTATTCTTCAATACCATGTAAATTAATATTAATCTATTTCGAAATGTTCATCTTTTTTTCTATAAGTTCTTCCTAATCTATAAAGCTTTGGTTTAGTGCCTAGCTTTCTATTTATCCATTTCCACGATTATTACTCCTATCTAAGATAAGTTAAAAGACATTTAAGTTGGAAATGGAACTTTCGGGCGTTCCCAGTTAAATATTAAAATATTCCAAACTTCATGTTATTTTCACTTTTTCTTATTTTCATGCAGTATTTAATTAATGTTTTCTTCTATGGTTTTTGCCATAATTATTTCTAATTTTTAACGATTGAGAGAATGTTTCTCAACCTAATTTCTGAAAATTTTGTTTCGTTTTGCCATCCTCGGTAACTAATTTATAAACGAATAAATGAGAATAATTTTCAATGGCTTCTCATTAGAGTCGATTGTAAACATTATTCTGTGGCGGTGGCAGCGGTAATAAGAAGAAAATATTTCCCTTCGCTTGGTGGGCGGCATTCCAGCAGAGCAACGTTCCTCATTCTGAATACGCAATCAATGTTCCCTTGATTGCAATCAGATAATTGTGTGGAGCAAAGAAAGGCTTCTTTGTGATAGACAGGCAGATTTGCTAAACAAGAAGTAAATTTTAGGGCGTGGGGGAATGATTATCACGTAATCGTTGTACCAATGTTTGTTGGAATAATTTTGTGTTTATTCCCTCGCGAGGTAAAGAGAATAAATAATATTTTCCGTTATGGAAATTTTGGGTTTGTTTTTGCTTTTATTGATCTTTTTACGTAGAAATAATTTATAAGGAATTCTCTATTATTAAAAGTTAACAAAATAATATAGATGACGAATATAAACTGAATAATTATTGCCGTAAAATAAGAGTGCAATCGCTAACACTTATTTCGTTTAAAATAAAATGTTTAACGAGAGTTTAAAAACAAGGTTAACACACTTTATACCAGACTTAATACTTATTTCGTGTGCTTCGCCTACAAACTAGTACAACGATGACGACGTCCAATTCTTTTTATCAGCGCGGTTCCCAATAAAAATTTCCTCCATTAAGCCCTAATCGCGTAATGTCCATTGTCAGAAGAAAGGGTAATGAATTTATCAGTATATTAAGTGTAAGATAAGGCCGAGTGTATTTATTTGAACTTGTTAAGAGACACTATACATACGTATCTGTGACTGTAGCTGGCTCACATAGTAATAATTGTAATGATAATATTTCACGCACACACGCACGTATATATACACACATACAATAGGGCAATGACATCACATACTTTAAAGAAGAAAAATGTTAAATCTTAGCCTTCCGTATCTTTTAATTTACATATTATGTGGTTATAAAGATTTCTCTTAACTTTTTTAAATGCTTTTACTTCATGAGTATTGTTCAAATATGTTGTTTTCTTAAATATGTCGAATACTCAATTTAGTAATTAGTTTAGTTGGGTTATTTATTGAAATATTTTCCCAAAACTAATATACAGTCATGTGCAGTCCTAAATTAATACTTATAAATAACAGCCGTATTGAAATTATTTAAAATCCCTGAATATACTTATTGTATATGGTTTCCGGTAAAGTAGCGAATATGAGGTGGAATTACTGAGTTTTCAAGTCATGCGCTGTTATTTACCTGTGCATTAAAATAGCAGTACCATAGCTGGCGACACTAAACGCAGACGTATAAAGTTCTATTTGTCGCAGAATAAATCAAAAATTTTCTAATCATCCAGTTCTGTTGTAATATAGGCTGAGCAAAGCATCGTTCGTCGGAAAAAAGAGCAATTATATTCGATCTACTTAATAGAGGCAGAAGCTACAAGTTACAAAATACCCTCTTATACAATGCAGAACATGAGAGCAACCGCTAAGAACTGGAGGAAAATGAAAGAAAATCGTGATGTAATAAGAAAAACTAGCACTAGAGAAGACAGAAACATTATTGTGTAAAGAAGACAACATTCATAAGTTCAACTACAATTAAAAGCGAGTTGCACTTTTGTATAAGCACCTCTACTACTAGATGAAGATTGATTCAAGGAGAGTTGCATGCAAGAAGACCTAGGAAGGTGCCATTATTAAATAAAAGGCAAATACAAAGTATAATTGTTGTTTGCTCATGAACATAATGGAACGAAAAAAAGTGGTGTAGTGTACTGTGTTCCGATGAATCGAAAATAGTTTTATTTAATTCTGGAGGATACCAATAACACATACGAAGACCACCACTGACAGCATTCCTACCCTAGGACACCAAAAAGACGGTAGAATTCGGAGGCTCAAATATCGTGCTGTGGGGGTGTTTTTCGTGGTATGGCCTAGGCTTTTTACACAAGATAGAAGGCATAATAAATGCTGATGTCTATGTGAACATATTACAAACCGTGCTTTTACCATATGCAGAGGGAGATATGCCACTAAGATAGTTGTATATGCAGGATAACAATCCGATGTATGTTTCTCGTAGAGCGAAAACATGGTTTCAAGATAATAACGTTCGCTTTTTGGGTTGGCCGACACAACCGCCAGATTTAAATCTCATTGGAAATTTATGAGTGCAGTTGGAAAAGGCTATATCTGCTGCTAAGCCGCAAAATATTGACGATCTATGGAAAATATGCCAGCCGAATGGCAATCAATTAAACAGAGACATGTATGCAACTGGCGAACTCGTTGCCTCACAGGTGTTAAGAGGTGATAAACGATAAAGGTTAAGCAACAAAATATTAAGTGTTTCAATCCAATTAACTAAGTAAAAATGATATTTGGTTAGTATTTTGGCATGACTGCTATTTTCTTGCTCATTAATTTTGTTTGTCCTAAAATATAAAGTTTTATTTTCTCTTTGGTATTAAGAAGGCTATTTATTTATTGTTATAGTTATGTAACATGATATAATAAAGAGTTCAATAAATTTGAATTTCTTTTATTTAACGTATAAATTGACATTTCAGCAAATTTAAAACCACTGCTACTTTCGTGCACATGACTGTATTATATATATTTATAGATATAGATATTGTAATTCAAAATAATAAATATTTTTAATAAAGATTAGGATAAGTTTTACCAAAACTTTATTTAATAACTAACAGTAATACATTTATTCCGTTATATATAGGAGCTCTACAGTGCTATACCTCAACAGCTGTATTGTTCAATGGCTCTACAGGAGTCGTTTTTTGCGAATTTTTCAAATTGCCTATGCATTCAATTATGTTTAAAACCTTTATGTATCAAGTGTTTTTAGTCGCCTTTCTGTTCCTTACCTTCAATCCCTTCAGTGTTTCTAGTTTCCCTCTTTCAGATTTTTTTCTGATATGGCTTCCCTTACTCCTTCCATTCATGCTGATTTTGGTCGATTCATTTCCTTCTCTAAAAAGATATCCACTTCAAAATTTTCTTTGGTAGTCGTTTGTTATTTATTCAATCTACATAGCCATACCAAAATATTTGTCTTTCTGAAATTTCTTCTATAATGGTTTCTATTATTCTGCTATATATACTTCGAACTAGAGGTTTCCAATTGATCTTCCCCAGTAATTCATTTCCACAGCCAGAAGTTTCTTTTCAACTCGTTTTGATATCTCTGGATATTCTCAACCATAGAAAGGAATTGTAAAGTTGATATTTCCTTTCAATAGAGATATTTATATCATCGAATCGACTTTAGTTTCCTAATAACTTTCTTTGACTTAATTAGAGTTTTCTTAAACAAGTGTCGAGAGATAGCCCGTCATTTCTGAAGATGTGCCCAGGAAACCGGAATCGTCTCGGGAAAAAAACGCAATTTTGGGAAAATTCGAATGGCAGCGTGATCGTACTGATGCACTAATTCGGGCGTTGTTAGGTTTGTTTTGTTCCTTTCGACGACGATTATTCTGGCCAAAGTTTGTGGTGATCGGATGAAAAATTAGGGAGTTAAAGAGGCTTGAAAATTTTACCATTTTATATACGAGGGTAGTTTGACAAGTAGTGAGAATGGAAAAGAAAAACGAATTTCTTAAATACAAAATAATTTTTATTTTTCAATATATTCTCCTAAAAGGGCAATACATTTATTCCAACGGTGCTCCAATGCCCTTATGCCAGGAATGGCAAAGAAAAAGATTCTGTTTCACAATCTTTTTCTTTGCCATTCCTGGCGGTTTAGCATGAATCTCAACATTTAATTTTTGTAGAAGTTCTGCATAATATTGTCCGTTTATTGTGGCACCTTTCTGGATGTAATCAATGAGCAAAATGCCCTTTGAATCCCAAAAAATTGATGCCATCACCTTGTTTGCCGATAAAGTGGTTTTCGCTTTCTTTGGAGGTGCAGAACCACGTTCTAATCATTGTTTCGATTGTTGTTTAGTTTCGGGTGTACTGTAGTGTATCCAAGTTTCATCACTAGTAACAAATCGCCTACAAAAATCAACCGGATTCCGCTTATAAAGGTCCAGACACTCATTGGAAATGCGCAAACGAGTGAACTTTTGATCAGTCGTAAGCAATCGCGGCACCCATCTTGCCGAAAGCTTGGAAAAGCCCAATTCTTTCGTTAAAATGTGGTGTACGCGTTCTGTTGAAATGTTTACCATGTCTGCTATCTCTCTCACTTTGAGACGTCGATCTTGCGTAATAATATTATGGATTTTTATAATCATTTCCTTAGAAGTCATGATTTTGGGTGCTCCAGAGCGCGCTTCATCAACACATCTTGTTCTACCACGTTTAAATTCATTTACCCATTTACTTATTGTGGCGGATGATGGAGCCGATTCACCTAATGTTTCCCGTAACCCATATTTTATTTCGGTAGCTTTCATACCCTTAATTACGAAGTATTTAATCACCGCACGATACTCCATTTTAACAAAACCACGTGTTGCTTCTTTCTCAATCAGCTGTCAAAAATAAACTAATCAACCGATTTATCTAAATATCGGAATGTAAATATGTAAATAGGCAACCTAAATTACAGTGCATTTGTTTTACCAATTAGAGCGCCACATATGTGTCATTCTCACAACTTGTCAAACTATCCTCGTACAATAGAACAAAGTAGATTATTAATAATAAGTTAAATTAATTTACTTATGAGAGTCCGCACTTTCATGCTTTATTTGGAAACTATGTAGTGTATTTATAATTGTCGATATTAATTGGACAAACGGCAAATAGTCATTTAAATTCTGCTTAGATCTGTTTGCGTTTTACTGATTGAATAATTAATATACATTATGTAACGTACATATCTGGACTAATTTTTCCCAATTAAACTTCCTGTAGGTAATCTAATATTTACAATTTTTTTTTATTAAACTAACAAATCCGTAACAGTAAATCATTTTAATAAACAAAAATTAATTTTGCTTTTCACATTCATATTTGTATATATAGTGGAAATCCGATTATAACTTTGTCGATGCGGATTATGACGTTATAGCCGATGGTCGTTATAAATGGTGGTAGTTGCAAAATACGAAATAACATAGTAAAACTTATTAAAAACGAATTTAGAGGAATGGAATATATGTATACAAAACCGGTATATGTGTATACTTAATGAAGCTACCAAATGTGGATACTAACTAAAAGGAAATCTGTAATTTTGTTCTGCCTACGCCACTGCTCAAAAATCATTAACAGATATTCCATTTAATTAGTAATAAACAGTCGTGCTAGTTAATATAATACCTTAAAATATGTCTGAAACTAGTTTCATCCTTTTTAAACAAGAAAACGAATAGCTAGGCATGTATTAACATGTTTCCGCATGTATTAGAATGATAGTCGCGCTTCAATAGTCCCTTCGGTCAGTATCAAAAAATTCACACCTCTGTGATTAGTAGTAAAGATTTACAATTTTGATCGTCGTCCAAAATGGAAATATCATGATGCCAGAGATGGAGACTTGGGGAGTTGTAGGTTCCTTGGGAAGTGGAAGAACATGACGATGTGTTGCTGAAATTTTTGAAGTGAACTAAAGACTAATTTTAGATTTTGGTATCACTTCTTGAAAATTGGGAGTATTCGATGAAGACAAAGAATGCGGGCAAATGACATATCAATATGGTTATAATGAACGGGAGGAGTGCTATTTGTGACATCCAGATTTACGTTCAGGTAGATAATAGGAGTATTCTGATTTAAATAATTAACTGATGTCGCCTTTGCTTGATGAAAATCCATAACAAACTTAAACACAAAACTAAGATGTTTGATTTTCACAAAATATCTTTATAAAAAAAATAGTAACAATTGTTTTGCTAACACTGGTTTCTTCAGACTAAAAGGTAAACCTGACACGAACGGAATATATTCTAGTCAACTAAATTATTTTCAGGGCGGTGGTGATATATAATTACAAGGAAATAAGTTGAACAGTGGAGAATTATTTAAGTTTACTTGGTCATTTAATAAATTATTACATTTTCTATGTTTGTTTATTTCTATAGTTTCAAGTAATGAGAACTTAATTCCTTTATTTTCCGAATTTAAAGTAGTGAACTCTGAATTAAAAGAATGATTAGAAGCATTTAAATGTATGGCATAGTTAGAATCATTTTTGTTGTGATTAAAACTTCTTTTGTGTTCTGATATCCTTGTTTCCATAGATCCTTCAGTATGACCGATATATGTATATCTTAGAGCAATCATCACAAGAAAGCTTATAGACTCCCGATCAGTTGCATTTATTTATTTCATCTTTGTTATTTTTAATTAATTTTCCTAACATATTCTTAGTTTGAAAAGCAATATACACATCATGTAAAAGTAAAGTAACTTACTTATTTTTTTAGATTGTAGGCCTATGTAACAGATTATACTTGTTTGGTGTTTGTGTGGTTGGATATATCATTCGGACTTTTTTATGTTATTGTTTACTTAAAGCAGATAAAGGAAAGTCAGTAATAGGTATCAATAGAGTAGAATACGTAGAAAAGGCTTTGAATTTCTTGAACCCAGATAATTACACCTCATTAACAACACACCCGACGGTAAAGTTACAAAAATAAATTAAAGAGTTAATTAATAATTCTCCTAATATTTTTTCACCAGAAAGTAAATACAAATTTATAATAATGAATCCACAACCTCCGAAATTTTACTCTTAAAATAGATAAAGATAATATGCCGATTAGACCAGTGGTATCTTTCTGTACACTCTCGTCATCTAAAATTTAAAAATTTCTGATTGACATAACTACTAATTGTTTTAATTTTACTCCCACCTACAGTATAAAAAACTCCCTACAAAAATTAAAAAACCTCAAATTAAATAGCAAGGGTACATTAATTTCTTTTGACGTTCAAAATTTATTTTCTAGCATTCCGCCTAAAGAAGTTATTAATATTATTAATGATCTTTGATTTATAAATAAAGTAGAATCCTGTAATTAGAAAACAAATTATAAAAACGCATTATCAGTTTGCCTCTCTCGAAGCTATTTTCAATTTAATAATAATATTTATTCTTTAAACAAAGTTCTAATTATGGGTAAACTCCTTAACAGGCTTTTAGCACAGATTTTTATGCATTTGGAAACTAAACTCTATAATTACCTGTTTAGGAATTTACAATGTTGGTACAGATATGTAGACGATATATTCGCCTGTTTCAGAGGTAGTAAAAGATAGCTAAATACTTTTCTACCTTTATTAACGGTTTGCACCCGAATGTGACTTTTTCGACTGAAATATAAGTTAATGAGACTTTAAACTTTCTAAATTTAGCAATATCTTACATAATTTTCCTGTTTTATCCAAAAAAATAACAGCTTGTAATAGTAGGATACACAGATTGTTAATCATTCCCCTTGTCATTTGCAATTCTCAGAAAGAATTAAATATCATAAAACAAATTGCGTTTAATAACGGTTATAGTAGCGATTTAATTGATGACTTGCTAAGTAAACAACAATATAAAAAAGCCCTATGAATGATATATAGGACTACACAAAAAAAAGAAGTATATCTGTTAAGTTACATAAGTCTACAATCTAAACAAATAAGTAAACTACTTAAAAAATATGATGTAGATATTGCTTTTCAAACTATTAAAACGCTAGATAATTAACTAAAATTAAAGATAAAATAAATAAATCCAATAAATCAGGAGTCTATAAGCTTTCTTGTGATGATTGCTCTAAGATATATGATATATCGGTCAAATTGAAAGATCTATGGAAATAAAGATATCGGAATACAAAAGAAGTTTTAATCATAACAAAAATCATGCCAACTACGCAGTACATTTAAGTACTTTATCAAAATTCTTTTAATTCAAGAGTTCGCCATTCTACATTCAAAAAATAAAAGGACAAAGTTATCATTACTTGAAACTATAGAAATAAACAAACATAAAAAAATGTAATAATTTATTAAATGACCAAGTAGATTTGAATAATTCTCCATTTATTTTTATTAATTTTTAATTATTTTTATTATTATATTAACTTATTTTTTTGTAATCGTATATCTCCCCACTCTTTATTTAGAAAAAACTTAAATATTTGACAATACTTTCCTAGAATCCGGTGCTCCGCCTATGGCACTACACCGGATGTATCCTAACCTTAATCTTTACTTACTACAAAACTAACTATCTAAATCTAAACAAGTCTTATCTACAGCTCTAAATGGGGCCTACCCCGCGTCCTGCTTAAATATTATTCACAATTCCGCTCCTAGTAATAGTCCAGTATCCATTCATACACATCCCTTCAGGTCGAAAGGCCGATGAATCGTTCTTCACCCTTTATTTAGAAAAATAACAATAATTATCCTCGAATTTGGTGCTCCACCTGCGGGACTACACCTGATGTATCCTAACCTTAACCTTTACTTACTACAAAACTAACTATCTAAATCTAAACTAGTCTTATCTACAGCACTAAATGGAGCCTACTCTGCGTCCTGCTTAAATATTATTCACAATTCCGCTACAAACCTGCGGAAGTATTCCGCTCCTTATAAATCTCATTCACTAAAATGTCCAATATTCTATCATACACATCCCTATCTCCCCCACCCTGAAAATAGTTTAGCTGATTAGAATATATTCCATTTGTGTTAGATTTACCATTTAGTTTGAAGACGCCACAGTGTTGGCAAAGGAGTTGTTACTAGTTTTTGGTAAAGATATTTTTTGAAAATCACACAATTGAGTTTCTGTGTATAAGTATTCTGATTTGGTGAGACTTTAATATGAAGGTAATAGCTCGATGATTTCGGCCGGGATAGGTACTGGAGGTCGTACTGACCTTTATTTCATAGAAAATGGAGCTCTTACGCTTCAGAGATATCTGGATGAGAATCTGCATTCCATTGCATTTCTGTATGCAGCGGCAGTGGAAGAAAAGCCTCGTAAACAACGGGATTGAAGAGTGAATGGGGTGGCTAGTCAACTCTCCATATGTTACAGTTATAAAGAAGAATCTTGACATGGATAGAATACATTAATAGCGTCTATAATAAATTAAATGGCATTTGCTTTGCTTTAAGATCGTTAAACAAATTTTGTAATTTAAATGCAACGAAAGCCCTTTTTTTTCTACATTACGTTATGGAATAATCCATTGGGGAAGTTCGTATCAAACACACCGCGTAGTGTCATACAAAAGGAGCACTGCGTATAATGTTTAGCTAGGGTCGCTCGAATCTTGCAGAAGTACGAAGGAAAACACTTTTTTAAATTTCATTACATTTTATAGACTATATGTTGTGTACACAAGTATTACAATATTTTTAGTACAAATGTATCTCATAGTTACGATATTAGACAAAGTAATTACCTTCTTACATCAGAACATATGTACATTCATACATGCTGCAATTTATCAGAAGAGTCTGGAGTATAGAGGTTGTCTCTTTTATACTCGTCTGCGAAGTAACAGAAGATGCATTATATTCTCTTGTGAATTTAAGGAACATATAAAAATTATTTATTAGAACGTAGTTGTTACAATTTAGAAGATTATTTCTTGTTATTTTTCTTTCTGACTCATGTTGTGTGCTATGTATTTCTCGTATTGTACGAATCATATAATGTATCATAATTGTTATTATTATTGTTATTATACACTCCGCGCAACATGAATAGGACCACCCGACTTGTTGCAAGCTTTCGGTGGTTTGAAAAACAATTCATTTACTAAAAATACAATGCAAGTTTGTAATGGTATGATATGGCAAATAATACGCATTATTGCGCAATAGTGCCTAACGTTATGCATTGGGTGACGTAAGTACCACATACATATAAAATGCACCGCGCCGGTTGGATACGACCAGTATTTAATAGTAAGCTACCGGATGAGAGTCGAGTTACAACGTGTATCCGGATAAACAAACATCTGTAATTAAGGGTATTGTGCAACGATGGGACGACAGAAGTGCTTAAGTATGGAAGAAATTGGAAAAATTAAAGCATTCCATCAAGAAGGGTATTCCTCAAGGGCTACTGCAAAGAAAATAAGTCGATCACACCAGGTTGTGAACAATTTTATTAGGGATCCCGAGAATTATGGAAAACGTTTTAAAGGGCGAACAACATCCGTTACAACTAAGAGAGAACGTCGAGCCATATTACGCGAAGCATCGAATTCGGCATTAACGGCAAGACAAATCGCGAATAACGTTGGAACAAATGCATCGGTAAGAACTGTACAGAAGTTACTGAAGACTTTTCCGCATTTAAAACGTTTGAAAATTAAACGACGGCCTCCTTTAAGGGAATTTCAGCGCACTGCACGTCTTCAGTTTGCTCGAGCAAAAATGGGGTGGACAAGAGAATGGCAAACTGTTATTTTCAGTGACGAGAAGAAGTTTAATTTAGATGGCCCGGATGGGTTTTCTTATTATTTCCACGATTTACGTAAAGATGAAGTGATTCAGTCACGAAGGCGAGCCGATGTTGGTTCAGTCATGGTATGGGGAGCTGTTTCCTATAACGGACCTGTTGATTTAGTAATAGTAAAGGGCAGACAGAATTCGGAAAAGTACGTCCAGCTGCTGCAACAGGTGAAAGACAAATTTTCCAACGTTATGGCAGGTGGGCCATTTATTTTCCAACAGGATAATACCAGTATTCACACCGGGCGCATTGTTCGACGCTGGTTTCAAGAACAAGGCATGGAGGTTCTCGATTGGCCATCGCTCTCCCGCGACCTTAACATCATAGAAAATGTTTGGGGATGGTTGTCGCGTAAATTGTACTCCAATGCTACCCAATTCAGTTGCACTG
>JAVIWB010006213.1:0-90353 GCA_031893035.1 Dermolepida albohirtum | reverse complement strand
GTGTACTGTATAGTATCAACTTTTAAAGAAAAAAAAGCGAATGAGATTTGGCTTAGGAATTAAAATGTATATTTTTACGAAGCTATTATTTATTTAAATTTTTCAATTTAAACAATATAATTTCTAATATGCAATTGTTTTTTATTCGAACATTTCTTTATACTAAAAAGAAAAATTTTCACGTAGTCGCTTTGATTGTAATTTGGGGTATCTAATCTGATACGTAGACTTCCGCGTTCGTGGTCCATGCTATCTGCTTCCGGGCTGGAACCGCGTCACTTGTATATCTGCCGACGTTTCGTACCCACTGATATGGGACATCTTCAGGGCTCAAATTTTGCACTGAAACTCAGTTTCAGTGCATACAAATGGGTACGAAACGTCGGCAGATATACAAGTGACGCGGTTCCAGCCCGGAAGCCCAGAAGCAGATAGCATGGGGTATCTACGATAAAATTAAATGTGTAGTATCAACGTATAAAGAAAACATAAAGCGAATGAAAACTATTTTGGAACTAAAATGTACATTTTTACAAAAGATATTATTTATTTCAATTTTTGAATTTATGAATGTCACTTACTTATTTTTATTTCTCTAGTAAGTCAACGTATCCTAATAAATTATTATTATTAACTTTCCTAGTATAGAATTGTATTTAAAAAAAATACCGTTTCACCAATATTTTGAGTAGATATAGTCTCTACACTTTTTTTTAAGTTTTGCATGCACCTTTACTATCATTTTTTTCTTTTATTTTTGCACGTATAGGACACGTAGAGCCTCACAGGATATTGGTAGGGTAACTACGAGGAATACAGACCAAATTCCATTCAGGCAAGTAGCGCTTTTGTACCCTTTTTTTTCTAGTACTCTGTTTTGTCTACTATATGTAACTTGAATGTTTAAGCACGCCCACCTATTTTATTTCACTTTATCCTCCTACTATTACCTGTTGTCTTTAATTTACATAATGATCAGAGACGATTCAAAAATCTTTCCAGAAAACGAAACACCAAAGTTCACAATTTTGCGAAAGGGCGATTAAAATATCGCCGATTCACGAGACCGGGTTAAAAATAAAGTTTAAGTTTACTAGTCTGCGTTGCGAGTAAATACAATATTAACGGATGGCATTAATTATCGCGTTTCCAATGAGTTTATCGTCATTACGAAGTTCCGTTATGAATGTGAAACGTTCTAGTTGTTGCATACTTGTTTCCATATTGGTAATTCGTGTTCAAATAATCACCGATCTTACATTGTTTTGTAAACTTGTGTGTTTTATTTTGTATAGGAGCAAAAGCAGGAGTGTGGATCACGGGATAACGTCTCATTTCGATTTGGACGCTCTACGAGCCAAGGTTGACGGACATCTCGAGAAAAATTTAGACCGAGGTTAGTCTGTTTAAATATCTATGATTTATTGCTATCCAATAAATTGGCAGGCAAATGTGTGTACATTAAACGGAAAGTTATGACTGCATTAAGTAAACCGAATAACTTTTTTTCAAATATCGTCTGTCGTAATAATCTTTAGTCGAACGGAAGCACTCAAGCCAAATGACAGTAATATTACCGACCAATTTTCAGACAGTCTTATACAATCCGTCTATTTCAGTGAGTCTTAATTTGTTGGGCGCGCCCCTTCAGGGGGGGGGGAGGCATATAGAAAAAATATTAATTTTCTTTTAAAATTGTTTAACTCACTGAAAGAAGAGCAATCAAGTACGTTCTGACATAAATTACAAGTAAATTTAATAATTACCAGTGACTCCCTTGGGTTTTTTTTGTAAAGCAAATTTTTTCGAAACAAGATTTAATATTTGAAATTGAAATTTTTACATGTGACTATTTTGTATGAACCTGTAAAGCTTTTTCATTCACAGATAAAGCTTATTTTTAAAATTGATTTTTGTTTTACACATGATTTTAATTTTAATTCGAAGAATTTTCGGAGCTTGGAAACGTATTCGCTATGAAGCATTTCCAAACGTCGTTTAAGTTTATTAGATTCCATCCTGTCTACTGTCAATATTTTGGAGCAAATAATACACAGGGGTTTCTCGTCTTTATTTATTTCAAAGCAAGTACGCCCAAAAGTCAAGTATTTTTGAGAATATTTTCTTAATTTTATCTTCGGAACAACACTTGTCTGTGTATTTGTTGTACTTCATTATCACTTAATTCTCGCTGACGCCCTTTTAAAATTTTGTCCACGATTGTGCATAAATCTACTGTTACTCGAATACCGACAATTACAGTCAGCACGTAAATTACAACATACACAATCGAGGATTGACTTACCTGAGACTGGCTGGAGTTGAGCGAGGTGCAGTATTTATATACTATATATACACATGCATTGCGGTCGCGGCAGACGTTCCAGAATATTCGAGAAAAATGGGAACTTCTCGAGAAGTCACGCGAAGTTCAGATATGGTGGACATAACACAGAGAGCGATAGACAGACATTTATTCTGATTAATGTTGTCAAATATCAATAAATTTACCCTTTCAAGGTTATGTAACTAACACAGTAAATGACAAACAGGGTACAAGTGCAAGTACACCCAAAAATTAAAAATTTTTGAGAATATTTTTTTAATTTGTCTTCGGAAAAGCACTCGTCTGTGTACTTGTGATGCTTCGCTATCGCTTAATTCTCGCTGACGCTCATTTCAAATTTTATCCACAATTCTGTATAAATCTACTGTTATCGACAATTGCAGTCGGTACGCAAATTACTGACTTGACTCGCCTGAGATTGGCTGGAATTGAGCGAGGTGCTGTATTTATATACTATATATACGCATGCATTGAGGTCGCGACAGACTTTTCAGAATGTTTGAGTTTCTCGGGAAGACGCAGGACTTTACGATATTGTAAATATAACACAGAGAGGAGTAAAGAGATACTAATCCCGATTTTATCAATGCAGCGGATCGGTGTTTGCAAAATATCAATAAATTTACCATTTCGTGGTAATGTAATTAACATCTAGCTGAGATCTATATTTTATTCTAAAAGTAACGTAAAAAATCTGATTACGCAAACGTATGACGTTGAAATGGAAGTATATGAAACGCTTTTGTTTTCAGTGCAGAAAATTCATCCACCTCTGCCCTAAATTCAAACAGTGATTTATTACTAAATTGTCTTTAGATTTCGTCCCTTGTCGTGAAGTCTATGAATATTTCTTCTTCGGTAGTTGTAAGACCTTCCGAAGTATTTTGAAAGGAGCCCCTAATCTACTCGTAACTTGCTTTGAAGTCGTCGTCAAAAAAAATACGTTTTTAATTCTTTTGCCAGCATGATTAAATAATTTTCAGTATTCGCAAAAATAAGTTTAGTATGTTGGTCTTTGGTTTTATAAGTTTTAACAAATTCGTCCACATTTGCAAACATTTCTAGATTTCTTGCTTTATATTTCTATTCCGTAATTCCAATCATCTTGAAATTTCTCGGCTTCGGATCTGCTTTCTGGTTTTAGAAAAATGTCAATTTCGTCTTTTAATTCGTAATCACGTTGCAGACCTTTCCCACGTGATAACTGTCTTGCTTCACTATAAAATAGTAACGCCGAATGTACCCCACCCATGTCTTTATAAAGTGCAGCAAATATTTTTGATTTAACGTATCTCATTTTGATATAATTTACTACAATTACAAGCGTCGTACTATATTCTGATCAGGACTCATTTCTTTGGAAGCCAGAGCTTTTCTGTGAATTATACAATGTGTCCAGGCACACTGTGGCGATTTCTGTCTCACAATTGCTTGCACTTTTTAGTTTTCCAGATAATCCGACGCAATTTTTCCACTCTATATTCGCCTCGTTTAGAAAACCATGCAAGTGATGTTGCACTGGGTTCTATTGGCTTGCAGGAAAATTATTTTTCTACTGTTGATATACCATCACAAAATCAAACATAGCCAATTAAATGAGCATCTTTACACTGATACCTGTTGCCTTATCATTCTTAATTGAAAACAATTTGTCACGCAACTTCCAGAAATGCTGATACTCTACATCTTCAGCTAAATCACCAATTTGACAGCTAACAGTATCATTTGATATACCATAGATATGGACTGCAATTGTTTGACAAAATTGTCTCCAAACGTAGTTTCTACAATCTTAGTCACAGCTGACAGAATCAGTTCTTCACCAATTTGTCATCGGGCTATTTTATATGAAACTTTATAAGCTCTTTCATTCACAGATAAAGTTTTTTGAAAATTGACTTTTGTTTTACACACGATTTTAATTTTAATTCGAAGAACTTTCGGAGCTTGTAAACGTACTCACTATGAAGCATTTCCAAATGTCTTTTAAGTTTATTAGGTTTCATCGTGTCTGCTGGCAAAATTTCTGAGCAAATGACATACACGGGCCTCTCTTCTTTGTTTATTTCAGGGCAAGTACGATGTACTCAGAGTAGATTAGCTATGGGGGTTCCAACACAAAATTTCATGTTTTTTTGACTCACAGATATACGACCCTCAATACATGCAGGTTTTATTGACAACATACCCCAACTTAGATATTGTAGAGGTAATGAACAGATCTTAAACAGCTTTGAACAAGTATTAAACAGATATTTGAACAGCTTAAACAACTTCTTAATAGATAACGAACAGCTTAAACAACTTCTTAACATGTAATGAACAGCTTAAACAGCTTTTGAACAGATACCTGTTCATGCATGTTCAAAAGTTGTTTAAGCTGTTTAAGATCTATTCATTATTTCTATAATATCTGATATGAATTGGGGTGTGTTGTCAATAAAACACCCCGTATTGAGGGTCGTATATCTACTCGTAGTCAGCAATGCGAAATGAATCTCCATAAGAAAATGCATGAGATTTTGTACTGGAACACCCGTAACTTATTTACTACCCAAGTCTCATCAGTTGTTATGATACGCAACAAAAGTCATCGCCTGAAGTTGTTTCTGCTATTGTCCCACGGAAAATTGTTTTGAAATCCCCCGGCACTAACTTTATTAAATTCGAACTTGTCGTGGACAATTTTAAGAACACTAACAACATTAGTGCTTACAATCCTAGCAATATCCTTCGCAATCATTCTCCCATTGATCTGGATCAGCTGGTCAAAGTTCTGAATGTTCCAAAGATTCACAGTAAACGCTGAACGGGCAGCATGCGGCATATTTAACACGACAGTAGCATCCTGGAAAAATTTGCATCGCTCAAATGATAAACACTTTTCACCAAACTGTTTATGAAATCCCTGACAAACATCAGTCGCTTTTACACCTTGATTGAAAAGAAATTTAATAATTATGCGTTGTGCAACAGTTTGGCACATTGTTGCACGACATTATTAATATAATTGACAGTACTGACATAATTGAGTTGCAGTTGGCGTTGACTAACATGTCTACTTCGATGAATATAAAACCATTTTCCAGCATACTACTGTGGGCAAAAAATAGTAAGACCTTGTTCATAATTTTTAAATTCTTAATTTATTCTTCCAAATCTATTTCGTCCCCCTCAAAGTAATCCCTCCTGGCCCCAATACACTTGTGCCAACGTTTCTTCCAATTCTCGAAACAGTTGCTAAAGTCAATTTCAGGAATAGCCCTTCCCCGGAGCGGTAGTTTGAGTTTGCTAAATAGCCAGAAGTCACGCTGAGCTAAATCAGGCGAATACGGTGGTTGCGGCACGATATTGGTTGAAAATTTGGAGAAAAACTCACGAAGAATTAATGCAGTATGCGACGGTGTATTATCGTGGTGCAAAAACCAAGAGTTGTAGGCCCATAATTCTAGCCTCTTTTTACGAACAGCATTGCGCAAACGACGCATAACACTTAAATAGTATTCTTTGTTGACAGTTTGGCTGGTCGGAAGGAATTCGGAGTGCACCACACCTCGATAATCGAAGAAAACTGTCAACATTACCTTGATTTTTGACTTGCTTTGACGTGGTTTTTTGGGCTTCGGCTCACCTTTGATACGATATTCGGCCGATTGATCGTCTGTTTCCGGGTCATAAGCGTAGATCCTAGTCTCATCTCCAGTTATGATGCCTTTCATTTTGTCTTGATAGTCGGAAAGCATTGTTTCACAGACGACAACGCGACGCTGTTTTTCGAAAAAATTGAGTGATTTTGGAACAAATCATACTTTCACTTTTCTTAGGCCCAAATGACCATTCAAAATGATTTTCACTGATCCTTCCCATATTCCAACGATGCCAGTAAGGTCTCTGACTGTTAATCGTCGATTCTCAAGCACCAATTCCTTGATTCTATTGACGTGTTGATCATCAGTTGATGTTGATGGCCGTCCTGGACGTGATTCGTCATCAACGCGTTCTCGACCCTCTTTGAATAATTTGTACCAATCAAAAACACTTGCTCGCGACAAACAATTCCGTACACAAAATTTAATGGAACTTCTTTGTTGAATAATTTCACTCAATGTAAAAATCGCCGAATGCACTTTTTGTACTTAAGAAAGACAAGCGTATACTAAACACTAATGATTATTTTGATGTGACATTTGGCACAGATGTCACTGACAGTCATACCAACCTAGAAAAAAAATATTTCGACGAATAGGTTTTCGCGCGAAATTTAAATTAAAAAGTCTTACTATTTTTTGCCCACAGTAGTATTTTCAATTCAATTATGTTCAGGAAGGACTAAAGTGCACAACAAGAATAATTGTCTAAAAGTTTGGTATAGAAAGCAATATACTTGTTCACTATTCTATGCACTCAATGGTAATATAAATGTTTTTAGGATTCTTTAAGATGGCAACGGGACTATTTCATTTTGACTTCTATCTTTAAATTCATAGAACAAACATATATATATATATATATATATATATATATATATCGAGTTATTTGGCATTTGTGAAAATTAAAATAGATTTTTTAAAAAATATAGAGAAAGAGAGAAGAAAATATTAAATTAAAGACGTGCCGCCATCTATACATTTATAGCTGAACTTGAAGTTAGTTGACTGTATTTACTATACAGATTTCTATTTAACGTTGACGTTACGTCAACCATTTCAAGTGCTGGTATAATAATTATAATTAGAAATTAAATCTTTAATAACAAACATTAATGATAAGATTATCAATCGACAAACATTAAGTGCCACTAAATTCGAGGAAAAAAATACAACCATAAACGCGTATGTAACTATCTTAATAGGTTTATTCGATGAAGTTTTTCCGTCGGCAATAGACATTTTAATCGAACAGATAGCAAACATGCAATATCAATAATGTATTTTTAACTGCTTAATCATTGTTCGATAACTGTTAAGAGTTATTAAATTCAGTTCATCAAACTTTTTAAATTTAAACGAACCGTCAAGGTTAACTTCCACCATTGGCATACCGCTTTGCATCCGCTTGTTGTGGATTAGCGCACTTGTAGTTGCGATTAGCAGCATATTCACAAAAGTCAGATTAAATAGTTTTACGGAACAATAAATGTTATTGGAATTGATGCGAACATGTGCCACGTTCGAATGTCCGACCAAAAATGAACTTCGTCGATGATTATTACGATAACCACTGTGTTTCTATAGACAAGAATATTACCGACGATTTTGTTGTTATATACTTGCCCAAAGGTTTAGGTTAGGATTTCGTGTTTGTTTATTATTTCGTAAGTTTGCCGCAATTATTTATCTAAAATATACTTTTTTATGTTGCAGACATCGATGGATCCACTACAAGTTTAAGTGAGAGACGAAAATTAGGACCTCCTGAGAATACCACAACATACACTGTACGTATTCTCTATTCTAACATTTTTTTGCACGCATTGTTTACATTCCGTTACGATTAAATTTTTTCGCACCGTCAGATAGCAATTATACCGTACTTAATTATTTAAATAATTCAGGATTTATTTTTAAATGTTGCGTAGAAAAATGTATTTAATAAAACGTCTAAAAAATTGTATTTTAAAAGTTTTTTATAACAATCTGTTTAGGTGTTTCAAAATGAATACCTAGGAAAGAAATTTGTTTCACTGTTATTAAAGATTATGTAATGATTTTTTTGCCCATTCTCTAATAAATAATTATTAAAGAAATATTTAAATTTACATTTGCGAAAGCAATCTTAAAATTAAAATACAATTATATTATGAATATGTATTCTATTCATAACAGATAGTTTAAAAAATTCAAGAAAGTTGAAACGAAAGACGTATTTTATTATTATAAATTAGTAACTATTAAATAAACATGCTAAAAAAATAAAATCATGTTCTCTGTACAAAATCATCAATTTCTTATTTCTCATTAAATAAATTGCCCGTACGTAGTGCTTTTAAAGTTTCATCTACAATATTTTTCCATCTGTTAACGAGAACGTTCCACAGGTGGTCATGCTAATAGCTCATAGAAGTATTCATACCTCAAGTATAATTGAAACATTTAATAAATACGCTGTTTTTCTGAAGTAGTAGATATCATTTCCTTAGTTTGTTTCCTGGTAATAAAAAGGCATCTCCTGCAATAAAAATCAAGAAGAAAAAATGAGTTTCATTTAGAAAAGCTTAACATTTTTAAATATACAGTAAATAAAGGTTCTTCCATTAAGAGGTTTCATTTTGATATGACGACGAGTATTTTTAAGCGAAATCATCGCATGTTTATTTAATTGTAAAGAGATAGAAAACAATACCAGCCAAATGGCCGCCACGGCTACGCCTGCAGGACCATATTCTTTTCATGAAATTTTCCATCACCAATTTACACATTTGCGGCTGTATGTCCTCGATAACTTCACGAATTCCATCTTTGAAGTCTTGAATCGATTGTGGGCCATTGGCATAGACCTTATCTCTCACGTAACCCCAATGAAAAAGTCTAAAGGTGTTAGAAGATCTCGATAGCCAATCGTGATCGCCTCTTCGAGAAATCACACGGTCAGGAAACTTTTCACGCAAAAGAGCGATGATATCGTTACTTGTGTGGCACGTAGCGCGGTCTTGTTCAAAATAAACATCGTCCACATCAATATCATCCAATTCTGGCCATACAAAATCAATAATCATCGTTCGATAGCGCAATCCATTCACTGTAACGGTTGCTCCAGCCTCATTTTCGAAAAAGTAAGGGCCAATGGCCCCGCCAAATCAAAAACCGCACCAAACAGTCACAGGTTGAGGATGGCTTTTCAACAATAATTCTTGGATTTCCTGAGCCCCAAATGCGACAATTCTGATGATTTTTCGATGAAATTCCGGATCAGTTTAATGCATTTAAAAGACCCAATCAGCAAAGACACAACGTTGTTGATGGTCGGTAGGCGCGAATTCTTGTGTTAACTGAACTTTAAAAGTCTTAAGACTTAAGTCTTTATGTAAAATACGGTGTAATATCGTTTGTGGAATACCCAATTCCAAAGATCGACGAGAAATGCACAAACCTGGGTTTTCCTCAACACTATGGGCTACAAAAGCAATATTCTCAGTTGTTCTTGAGCGACGTGCACGAGTTCGATTCTTCACATCACTAACTTATCCCAATAGCTCAAATTTTTCCACCAGTTTCACAATTGCTGGCCGAGAAGGTGCTTCACGGCGACCGAAAAATGCTTTAGTTTTGCGAACTGTGACCGCGAAATTTTCACCATTCTTGTAGTGAATTTTAATAATTTCACTTTTGTTAACTTCGAATGAGTTATAGGGGTTAAACCATCCAAAACAAAGAATTTTATAACAGCACGATATTCAAGTTTATCCATTTAAAAAAATAACACGCACGACGCCTACTACAAGAATTCTTGCAACTAAACTACTTGAGACAACAAGTTGACAGTTTTCATATGAACTAAAACACATGCAGCCACGCAGGAAACATAAACTTCTATTAACTGTAACGTCATCTCTGTGTCAGGCCGAGAACTTTTCACCTGCCCACGTACATTGTAAAATCATGATCAACAAACTTCTTATGCTTTAAAATTAAAATAAAATGTAAGGTAGATTTGATTTATCTTAAGATTCTTATCTCTACATATTTTACAGTTTTTTATAATCTTAAAAATATGTAATGAATATGATTTCCAGATATTTGCATGATCTGTTATTTCTGATTAATGATTATAATACAGTTAATCTTTGATAAAGAGAAATGATATTTCGTTTGCTAAAAAATTGATGGAAAAATATATGAAGGACTCTAGACCGGCTTTCCAACAAAGGTCGGCGTGAATTCGGTGTTCTACATCAGAATGTGGTTCTTAGCATTACCTCTTTTTTATTCCTATCCTTTCTTTTGTTGTTACGTGCAAAAATCTTATTAAAAACTCAATTGAATTGAAAGTCTCGGTGTGATGAATATAAATTGTAACCCAAAATTGTTCATAGATTATTTCATTATAGCAAATATTTGTTTACATCAGATATTTTCTTTAGTTTTGAACCCAATGCATGAAACATAAGAAACATAATATTCTGAACATTTTTTAAAATACTTTTACCAGCGATGTAGTAAATATGTACGTATGCATCGGGCTTTTCAATAAGGTTATAACAATTTTGTACTTAAATAAAACACAAAATAATTTAGATACTGGACTGAAATATATTCCAGGTGCAGTACAAATATTACATTTAACTATGGAATTCGATCTCGTTTATATGACCACCGCGACCACGTTTGCAGCGTTCAACTCTTTGGAGCCAATTTTCGTTGTTCGATATTGTCTATGAGCTCTTCTAACGTTATTGGCGTTTTGGCATAAATCAATGACTTAATGTAACCCCATAAAAAGAAATCCAACGGCGTTAAATCGCATGAACGAGGTGGCCATTCGACCGGATCATTTTTCGAGATTACACAGTTATCGAACTTTCCCTTCAATAGATCAATTGCTTGAACAGCTATGTAGTATGTAGCACAATCTTGTTGAAACCACATATCACTGATGTCAAGTCCATCTAATTCTGGCTAAAAATAGTCTTCCAACATTTCACGGTACCGAACTTCATTGACCCTAACACGGCGATCATTTTCATCAATGAAGGAATATAGTCCAATTACATTTCCGGCATGGAATCCGCATCACATGGTCACTTTTTGTGATTGTAATAGGGTCTTTCGAAGCACATGTAGGTTTGATTCTGTTCAATAACTCCTATTTTGTTTATTGGCAGAGCCATTAAGCCAAAAATGAGCTTCATCGCTGAAGATAATTTTTCGATGAAATTCAAGATTTTCTTCAAACTTTAGCAAAGCCAAATCGGAGAAGTTTCGACCCTTCAAATAATCAAGGGACTTCAGTTCTTGAGTTAATTTGATCTTGTAAGGGTGTAAGCCAAGGTCTTTACACAAAATTCGTCACAATGTGGTTTGAGAGAATTACAATTCCTGTGAATGGCGTGAAATCGCCTGATTTGGCTCATTTTGAACTGAAGCACTTACGACTGCGATGTTTCGACTGCGTTGTCTCACTGGCACGGGAACATCCAATAGTGAATATTTCGACTCGAATTTATTCACTTTAGCAGGCACAACCTGTCTGGTGGGAAGAAGAAATATGGTTCAACATCTACGGAAGTAATGTAGGCATAATTAAAATAATCTTAGAAATTAGTTAACGAATCTGTAAATACACAATCACAAATATGTCGTACCTTTATAAAATCTGAATCCTTTTTTAAAACACTATCGAATTTTTCCATTACGCGACAACTTTTTGCGTCGACCGTATTGTACAACAATGCATTTACTTTGTCTAGTATTTGGATCGACACCATTAACAACAACCCAGTATTTTCCAGTTTTTCTATTGTGTCAATCCTCTACAATTGTTGTAAATAGTTTTTGAATCTGGTTCAATGGATGTATGAAGTCTTGTATAACTTTTCTTAACAGCTGCAGCTTCGTCGCAATTGTTGGAAACAATACAGAGTAATAAAAAGCTACCTTTAACAACGTTAACAAACGTGTAAGAATTGCCTCTGGTGTTTAGGGAATGCAGGGGTACTGTGTGTGAAATGCTCGAGTTTCATTGGAGCTTTCGAGAAACACTTTTTTTGTATTTGATATTAATGCTTCCACCTCTGGAAGATATTCTCGAATTATATGTACCACAAGATGTAAACTATGAACTTTACACGTCGTAAGTAAAAATGTTTAATAGTCTTCTGCAAGAGGCTGACCTACATCGCTCATAAACATCAACAATTGATTAGCTTAAATTTTTGTAACATATTCAGCACTACCGTCGCAGTTGCTTCACCAGTACACTTTTCTAATATTTTCCTAGTTAGTAAGATCAGAAATGTCGGTTTAAAAGTTTCCAGTCCACGTACTATAACATGTACAATAGAATTTTTTTCGGTCCGTCGTTCTGTCAACACATAACCGCAGCTGTTTATCTTTTAATTCAGCTTTGTTTCCGCTATCTTCGTGTACAGATAGTAAATAATTGCATAACGCTGTCGGAGATAGTGGATTCTTTATCCAGTAGACGAAGTGGCAAACCACAATCGAGAAACATGAACAGTAAATCTAACATAAAGTAGTCTCCCGGTGGCATGTCATTGTTTTTTTTTTGCGTTTTATGCTTTAATCTTTACACATAGTTTTAGCACAATTATAAAACATAAATTGGAAAATTCACCTATGTATATACCTTTCACTGCGTCAACCAATAGTCGTTTTTTACTCTTGCGTACGTTCGACATCATTGTATATTTACAAAAAGCTAAAGAACAATAGCAGGAGAATCAAGACTGAAAGAAACTAATACAAATAGTCATACATCGGCGGTACTTACTTACTACTAACGTCGTGTGACCGTTCTACTCAATACAGCCTATACCAAAATAATGACTAAGTTCTAGTGTACATGGAGTGTTGGAAAATGCGCGTTAAGTGTCCAAGCAAATTTTTATGAGACCAATTAGCGCAAAAGTATTGGTGAATCCTATCTCTATCTAGTTAGAAACATACTATTATGCTTCTCCCTAAAAATACGTTTCTGCGTCGGTCTTGTGAGATTTTTCCTGAAGTATAATGAAGAATATATTGTTGCATAGACGTGAACATAATCAAATGGGAGATTTTTTTTCTAAAATCGCGCGTTTTCAAACGCTTTGTCCATACTCTAGGGCTAACTATACTACATTGATCATATTTCCATTGGCGCAAGAGTAATGTCATAATTGGAACTGGCCACCATTTTGTTATAAATGAAAAAAAGAGTTCTGTTTTCATAAAAAGTTTATTCGTAAGTGTAAAATTGATGACATTAATTGTAAAAAATTATATCGCTCAAATGGCCACTTCCCGAGTTAATGCGCAATTGCGCTCGTTTTACGTCATTTTGAATTATTGCTCGCAAAACATCTGGCTCCAAATTGGCGGTTTCTTCTTCAATGTTAGCTTTTAAGACTTGCAAGGTTCGTGGTTTGTTGTGGTAAATGCGAGATTTTAAAAAGCCCCAAAGGAAGAAGTCTGGTGCTGTTAGATCTGGCGATCTGGACGGTCAGTTCAAGTCCCCGAAACGGGAAACCACTCGACCTGGAAATTGGTGTCTCAAAATCTCCTTCGTTGCCCGAGCGGTTGCTTCGGCCTATTGAAACCGACAATGATCGAGACCCAATGCAGCAACTTGCGGCAAAAAACTCGTTTAGCATCTGCCTGTAACGCTCACCATTTATGGTTACGGTGGTGCCATCGGCGTCTTGAAAAAGATAAGGGCCAATCACTTTTTCACGGCAAATGCCACACCAAACAGTCACTTTGAGGGGATGCAATGGCTCCTCAAGCATTTCATGTGGATTTTCTGTGCCCCAGAAACGCAAATTTTGCTTGTTAACATAACCACTTCAGTGGAAATGGGTTTCGTCGCTCATTATGATTTTTGATACGAAATTATCCTCTTCTTGTACCAAGTTTAACAGAGTATGGCAGTAAGTTAACTTTGTCCGACGGTCAGCAGGCAGCAATTCGTGAACAGTTTACACTTTGTAGGGGAACATTTTCAAATCTTTCACCAAAATTCGTTGCAACGAAAGTCTGCTGATGCCTAATTTTGTGCGTCGTTGTATCGTTGATGTTTGTGTATTTTCAATGACGTCGTCGGTAACAGCGGCCATTTCTTGCGACATCTGTAGTGGACCCAGTTTGCACGAGGCGCTTAGTCAAACGCTTAATTGTTCGAGCACATGGAACACGACGACGAATTTACGTTGCGCTAAAACAGCAGACTGTGTATCGGTCCTTAGCTTGTTGACATCTAATTCTCTATATATCTACGTCATAAATGTCAAAGCACAGTGACATTTGGCGCAATCTGCAAAAATGGCAGCCAATTCAAATTATGACATTACTTTTGCGCCACCTGTTAGTATTAAGCTATTGGAGGACACTTCTCGGAGATAAACGGTTAGAGAATGACAAAGTATAATAAAAGGGAATGTGAAAAATAGTTCTCTTCTACGCTGGCAGTACGTGAACTTTTCGACCATCCTTGAACTATGATCAAAATCTGGCTAAATTGTTTGCAATAAAACAGCAATTATAGTTCCATTCCAAAGACAAAATTCACGGTGAAAGATACCATTTTAATTCTACCAATCACATAACTTTAAAGGACAATTATAAAATCTTATAAATCTATTATACCATATATTCTTGAAGAGGATGTAAATACACCAATTTACGTCACGAATTACGATACGATGTAAAAAACGTCAGAGAAGGGGTATATTTTTTTGTTTTGACTCAACACCTGTGCCCACAGAGTGCAAATATCGTGTCAGTCATTATTTGAGCGCTCATATCAGTGCGACATAATAGTATATATTATAGAAAGTGCATAAGTACGTATGTACCAACAAACATAACTCGAGTAGTGATCGGCCTTGGATGAAGTACCGTAAATATTCTTTATGTACATACATACTTTTTACGAACCTGGTGTGCAAAAAAAAACACAGTTCTACTCATTATCCACTCTTTATTGAACAGTTAAAACGCTCCAACGGTCCTCATGTAAATTGTATTTATTTTCTTTCTTAAACGTACGAGGGAGGCACCAAAAATTCTTGACCTGACAGTCTTATACAGGTTTAAACGTGTTGAAATTCCGTCGCATGATAGTTGCACATTTGCAAGGCCTACACTATAAATAATGCGGCTTGACGAGTAGTAGTTTTTAGTAGCCAATGCGAACGAAAATTGTGTACCGCGCCGTCATTAAATTTTTACAAAAGCAGGGCATATGCCTAATCACATTAAACAGCGTTTAGACGGCGTTTATGATGATTCATCTCCTTCATATTCTACTGTAAAAAGTGGGCAAAATGTTTATATTTGGGACACAAATCACTTAAAGATGATGAACGTTTTGTGATAACGCCACAACAAATTTCAATTGTTGAAGAAATGGTATTAGAAAATCGCCGTTTAAAAGTTAAGGAATCAGCAAAGATGTTTAACATTTCTGAAAGTGTTCGCTGAATTCTTCATGACCATTTGAGTATGAATAACATTTAGCGCAAAATGGGTACCGCTCTTTGTGTGCTCGGCAACGTCAACGCCGGGTCGAATACGCGCGCTCGTTTTTAAACCTGTGTGCAGACTACCCAAAACTGATTTTGGAGTTCATTGTAACAGGAGATAAAACAATGATTCTGTTTTATGATCCTCTATCCAAAAGGGAGAAAGACCAAAGTTGTTCAATCGTCGAAAAATGTGATGCTACAATATCCTGCGATTGGGAGAACATTTTACTTATTGACTTTAAAGGGAATAATACAATTATCAACAGTACACTTACATAAATTGAGAGACAATATTCGTGCAAAACGAAAATTGGCGAAATATTGTTGATTATTACACGACAATGCACCCGTCCATACGGCGTTCATTTCACACGCCGCCATCCGAGAATGCAGCTTTCAGAAAATGGAACATCTACCGTATGACTTGGGCATAGTTCCTAGTGGTTATTTTTTATTTTCTAATTTAAAAACGACCTTAGGGGACGTCGTTTTAAGAGCGAAAGTGTTATGCAAGCTGCTGCAATAGAACGTTTTGAGACAGAAACTTCAGATTATTTTGACGAGGGTATAGAATTATTAATCGGTTAATGTATTGCAGTTAGATGGGATTATATTAAAAAGAAAAATTATTATATTTTACCAAGTATACTTTTTTCTAAATCAGGCCGAGAATTTATAGCGCCTGCTTCGTAGAGCATCACTTTTTCACAATCTATTCTAATGGAATATAAGAATTTTTGTCGTACCTTCTCTGAATGATTCATCCGTAAACACATAAATTATTTTGTTGGATTATGATGCCTCGATTTCTCGGTAAAACTCAAATAAATGAATATCTTAAAAACCTAAATTTTTTTTTACGCTTTCTTGAGAAAAAATAACAGTAAGTAAAGGGTGTTTCAAATTTTGCGGTTTTGTTAAAGAATAAATAAAACACATAATTAGTAAATACTTTCAAAAACTTCTTATTGGTAATTGAAGTATCAGTTATGACATTTATATGCGAAAGATAATATCTGCCAAGTAGCCTCCTCTTGCAGCTCCACAGACGTCCACTTTTTTATTAAAATTTTCAATGATATTTGGACATAATTGAGGCTCTATCTCACCAATGACACGAATAATTTCATCTTTCAAAGCAGGAATTGATTGTGGATTGTTTTTATAAACCTGACTTTTCACATAACCCCAAAGAAAATAGTCTAACGGTGTCAAATCACATGATCTTGGTGGCCATTGAGATTACACGTCCAGGAAATTTTTCTTTCAATAAATCAATTGATTCGTGTGCAAAGTGAGGTGTAGCGCCATCCTATTAAAACTACATATCCTCTAGATCAATATTCATTAATTCAGGCCACAAAAATTCGGTTAAATGAATATCTGAAAAATTTTTTCTTACGCTTTCTTGAGAAAAAATTAGAGTAAGTAGTTAATACGGCTCTTATTTCTCTGCGATGTGTTATTGTATTGATTGCTTTCTTTCCAACGAACTCTTAGCATGAAGGTAATAATACCAACTTATGCACTAACCCCTATATACACAGTAACACAGTACAATACATTGCACAATTGTGTGCATTGAGAGATTTCCCAAAGCTAATGAATATATAATTACAACACTGACTAATTGTCTTATTAAGAAAAGGCACAATTAAAATTCACTTATCTATGAATAACTAGGTATTTGATGAACTAATAGTTGCAGAAAGTTGTTAATGAAACAAAGGAAATTGCATCAAACTAGACATAGGTTCATAGGTATGTATTCACATACACTCCGCGCAACATGAATAGGACCAGCATATATGACATTTGTAGTTGGTATAAACATGGTAGCGCGCTGGAATTGTTATTTTCGAAAATAAGAGGGTTGATAAAAAGATGTATGTAGGTACCAAATATAATTTTTGTAAAAGTCAGTGCAAATGTACGTTACTAATGACAATAAGTAGAGTAATTAAACGCCACTTGAATACGACCAATCTACAAAATAAAAGATTCGTTTGCAATAACAAAATACTTTATTGTTCAATAATGAGTACTTTTGCCATTATTTCTTATAACCTCAAATAGTCGGGATGGAATGGAATTATACAGGGTTCTCAAGTAGTCAACGGGAAGTTCCGCCCAACTTCGTTTCAGCGCCTGCTCTAGTTCGTCAGCGCAACTGAATTGGGTAGCATTGGAGTACAATTTACGCGACAACCATCCCCAAACATTTTCTATGATGTTCAGGTCGGGGGAGAGCGATGGCCAATCGAGAACCTCCATGCCTTGTTCTTGAAACCAGCGTCGAACAATGCGCGCGGTGTGAATACTGGCATTATCCTGTTGGAAAATAAATGGCCCACCTGCCATAACGTTGGAAAATTTGTCTTTCACCTGTTGCAGCAGCTGGACGTACTTTTCCGAATTCTTGCTGCCCTTCACTATTACTAAATCAACAGATCCGTTATAGGAAACAGCTTCCCATACCATGACTGAACCAACATCGGCTCGCCTTCGTGACTGAATCACTTCATCTTTACGTAAATCGTGGAAATAATAAGAAAACCCATCCGGGCCATCTAAATCAAACTTCTTCTCGTCACTGAAAATAACAGTTTGCCATTCTCTTGTCCACCCCATTTTTGCTTGAGCAAACTGAAGACTTGCAGTGCGCTGAAATTCCCTTAAAGGAGGCCGTCGTTTAATTTTCAAACGTTTTAAATGCGGACAGGTCTTCAGTAACTTCTGTACAGTTCTTACCGATGCATTCGTTCCAACGTTATTCGCGATTTGTCTTGCCGTTAATGCCGAATTCGATGCTTCGCGTAATATGGCTCGACGTTCTCTCTTAGTTGTAACGGATGTTGTTCGCCCTTTAAAACGTTTTCCATAATTCTCGGGATCCCTAATAAAATTGTTCACAACCTGGTGTGATCGACTTATTTTCTTTGCAGTAGCCCTTGAGGAATACCCTTCTTGATGGAACGCTTTAATTTTTCCAATTTCTTCCATACTTAAGCACTTCTGTCGTCCCATCGTTGCACAATACCCTTAATTACAGATGTTTGTTTATCCGGATACACGTTGTAACTCGACACTCATCCGGTAGCTTACTATTAAATACTGGTCGTATCCAACCGGCGCGGTGCATTTTATATGTATGTGGTACTTACGTCACCCAATGCATAACGTTAGGCACTATTGCGCAATAATGCGTATTATTTGCCATATCATACCATTACAAACTTGCATTGTATTTTTAGTAAATGAATTGTTTTTCAAACCACCGAAAGCTTGCAACAAGTTGGGTGGTCCTATTCATGTTGCGCGGAGTGTATGTATATTCTTTTTGTCCGGAACGTAAATAAATTTGTTCCAATTATTTTTAGGCAATCAACAGTATCTATGTACTTTGCACGTCAAACGATGACCAAGCGCATTATCGTAGATAGTTCTGTATAAAGGATATTTGCACTTATATCTTTTTTTATATTGTAATGTTAACACTACATATTGATAAAGAAGTGGGAAATTATACGTCTAATTTTGTATATGACGTTCTCTGTGTATATCAACTATTTAAAAAAATTATAATTCTCGAAAATTATGATAAATGATTTAATTATATAGATGAGCACACATTAGGAGTAATTAAGGATCTTAATATTAAATTATTTCATTGCTTGTTTATAAAAAGTTACTCGTGAATATATAGTTTGATTGATCTTCACCTCTCGCCATGGGTTTTGCGCTTTTATAGACGTGAAAAAAAAACGGACTTACGGCTAATGGCGTTCGTGATTTTTGTAAAAAACGAAAAGAAGGTAATTTCGCTTACACAACGCATCTCAAACACCAAAACTTTCAGCCGCTTCACTAACGGAATTGATGACTCATCCACCTAATATTTCCGACCTAGCGCCTTATGATTTCTTTTTATTCCCATACATAAAAGACAAAAGACGCGGATTGGAATTTAATGCCCCAGAAGTTACTGTGGAAGCCTTCGAAAACTATCGTACCCGAAGTAACTGAAGAACAATGGGCATAATGTTTTGAAAACTGATTCCACCAAATGCAGAAGTGCATAGGTCATGAAGGCGAATATTTTGAAAAATATTTTAAAAAATTGGCTCAAATAATTGATTTTTTTGTTTTGTATCATCCGCAAAACTTTTAGAGCAACCTACGTTTGTTTACGAAGAATAATGTTCCTACACCAATTACCATTTGTAAAATAGAGAAATGTTTCAATTACAACAAAAGGTGACAGATGTACTCGCGGAAGAGTGGCATAGCTTTGTCACTTTTTCCGTTGTCGTTAATATTCAAACTAATATCTAAATACGTCCCTGTCATTGCTATAATGGATGGTTTAGTTGTGGATAATTGCGTCTAATTCTATCGTCAGTTTTTGTGGTTGTTCGCCTCAAACCGAGATTTGATATATCAAGTATTTTCGTTATTCATAACTCATAACGTTGTATTCACTTTAGCAATGTACATACAACTTTGCAGCTACATGAAACACTTAAGCTACATAAAACACTTCTATAATTAGTAGCAACGATAGTACGACGGTAGCCGTTTATATTTCGGGAATAGTAACCAAAAAAAAAGTTTTATTATCGAAAATAGTTTTATTGCTTTTCAAAATATTCTCCTTGAAAGTCAATGCACTTTTGCATTCGTTTAAACCAATCCGAAAAACATTGCTGCCCCTGTGAAGGTGGTATCTCCAAAATATGAGTTTTGAATGCCTCAACTGCGTAGAAAACCGTGGACCACGAAGTTTATTCTTCATATGTAGGTACAAAGAGAAATCACAGGGTGCTAGATCAGGGCTGTATGGCAAATGGCTTATCAATTCAATGTTTTGCCCGGTCAAATATTCAATTGATTGAACCGACCTGCGAGAGCTCACAGTCATGGTGGAGAATGATCTGTCGTTTTCGGTATGTTTCCCTTATTTCTTCAAAAACTTTTGGCAAACAGATAGTTGTATACCATTCGGAATTGACCGTTCTACAACTCTCTAAAGGCACGGTTGCAACGTGACCGGTTTTTCCGAAAAAACAGGCAACCATTTGTTTTGATGTTCTTCGAGCGCGAACAACTTTTGTTGGTTTTGGCTCATCTTGGAATACCAACACAGTCGACTGCTGTTTACTATCGGGCTCATACGTATAGATTCAAGATTCATCACCTGTGACGACTTTATAAATGTTCTTTGAAGCACCGCCACTGTATTTTTTGTGCATTTCTTGGCACCAATTGACGCGAGTCCTTTATTGAGCGATTGTCAAATTATGTGGTACCCAACGTGAACATATCTTCTTAACGCTTAAATGTCCATGCAGTATCTTATGCACGCCGGTGTTACTAATACCTAGATATGCCTCGATCTCACGGTATGTCACATGACGCTCTTGCATTGTCAATTCAGACACTGCATTAATGTTTTCCGACACAACAACATTTGTGGGACGACCTTCACAATACCAACGATATACTGCACCTTTCGATGGTCCTTCATCACCATATAAAGAATTCAGCTTGTCGATGCATTCTTGTTGAGATAATGCACGCCGAAAGTTATGAATCGCGAGTTAATTCCATTTTTTCGCTGACAAAATTTTCAAGTTACTGTCAACAATAGAAATAGCAATCGAATAATAAAACTGTCAAGGTAAATATATTGTCAAAAGTGACAAACCTCACGATGCAATCATCAGATCGGAAGCAACACTAACAGTGTTGCCAGTTCCCGAAATATAAACGGCTACCCTCGTATAATTAAAATCTTTTATTAAGGTTTTCTTCATTGCTATTTCAGAAAATCAGTTCATCAAGAAAAAAATAATTTGGAGAATATAATAATAATATTAATAAAATAAACAAAAAGTTTATCTATAAAATAAGTTGGGCGTCAATTTGTTTTGAACGCTTATATATATTTTTTTATATTTTTGTTGCGTATTACAGGTTGCCGACAGAGACACATTGACTTCAGTAGCAGCTAGATTCGACACCACACCTTCTGAACTAACTAAATTAAATCGTTTAGCGACTCCCTTCATCTTTCCCGGACAACAGCTTTATGTGCCATTACGAGAGGTATCGGAAAACGATTCCGATGGCTCTACACCTATAGAGGATACTCACGACGATTTACCACCCGAAGAAAAAGGTAAGAGGTGAAACAATGACGTAGTTTTAGGTTAGGTCAAGTGGAATTTATAGCTTGGATAACGCGCGCTTATGTGAAAAATTGAAAGGTCAAAGAATTTGAAACCGTCGTTTACTTTACATTAAATATTCCATATATTCTCCAGTTTAATTATAATATATTTTTTGATTAAGCTGCTCTTGAAAATAAAGGAACTCCATAGGTAGCAAAACAATCTCCCTCATGTAACGCAACTTTGCAAGATTTACGCATAAAAATAGTGCGGATCTTGTAAGTTTCAGATTTGCAGAGTCTGTGGAGTGGATCGTGATGACTATGAGTCGATGTAGGAATTTCAAAATTCTCTTCAGTGTCGGTGTCCCGTTTCCACTCGAGAAAGTGACCATAAATCTACAAATTCATGGTCACTTTCACTTGTCTCTTCTAAATAAGAATCGTCTAAATTATCAGCAACATCAAAGAGTGCATCAGCATAATTATGTTCTAATAAAATGCAAAAACTTTAATCAACTCATTTGCTTACATATGGCCCTTAACGTGTTGCCTCCGACAGATAACCGCCGTCTTGCCAATGACGCTACGTTAGCATCACCGACAGATAACGGCTGGATTACCTATAACACCACGATGGAGTCGCCAGGACATAACGGTCAGCTTGTCAACGACGCCACGTTGACGAAAGTGTTAATGGTTTATGAACTGAGTTTTTTTGGAATTATTAATATATGTTAGGCACAGATTGTTCTTATACCATTTCCCATTTTTTTTATATCAATCACTTAACACTCTCTTAAACTAGTTTCAGGTAAAAATTATTATTTTCTGCTATTCCATCGTTAATTAAATTCACAGAAATGATTTAAAAATTTCTGCGCTGGAGGAGGACTCGAACCTCTACCTGCCGTTTTCTAGACGGCTGTTCTACCAATTAAGCCATCAGACAGTACAACTTCGATTCCTTTAATACGCCATAAATTTCATTATGGAAACAGATCTAATATTTATTTTAAAATTCGCAGTCAAGTTATTATCATATTAATAATTATATATAATATAAACATATAATTAAGTTCCTTCACGATGGGAATTGATGAAAATTATTATTTGCTGCTATTCCATCGTTAATTAAATTAAATGCAATAACTTAGTAGACAGGCGTTACGAATTCTCAGACAAAAAGGTTGCAAAAAACATAAACAAATTAAAACAATACTTTCGAACTAATATAAAAATAACTACCCTCCGAACTTCATAAAAGAAAACATCAAAAAAGGGGCTATTCAGACTTAAAAACCGAAAAAAACAAAATCGAGATGTAAATACGGAAAACGCCGAGAACAAATAACGACAAATCAATTCATGACTTTACCATATGTACCACACAAAACCTAAGCAAACTCTTTGGAAAATAAGACATTAAAATAGCCCACAAACGGAAAAATACAAATTTTCCTTTTTTACCAAAATTAATCACGAAACGCTTAAAGAAAAACAAAGACACGGTATATGTATGTAAGCTAAATACGTAGGACAAACAACACAATATTTTCATTTACATTCGATGTCATATATCACATACATGATGGTGTTCCAGCACATAATGTGAGAATTACAAGAGCATGGCTGAACAAATTTTTCAAATAGGTTAGATCAAATATTATGGCCTGCAATGTCACCAAATATGAATCCTCTTGACTTCTGTATTTGGGGTTTTTTGAAGAGGGAAGTTTATGCGACGCGTCCGGCCAATGAACAGGAAGTAATAAATAGAATTAACGCCACAATACAACTAATTGCCCCACATATGTTCCTAAATCCAGCTCCACAAAGGCTACAGTTTTGTCTTCAAACCAATGGCTACCAGTTTCAGCATTTATGTTAATTATCATTATTATTGCTATTTTAAACTAAACTCGTATTTTGCCATATCATTCCTACCGATTTATTGATGGTTTTATACCATGTTGCCAAATTTACACTCCTTTTATGCTATTCCCATGGCTAACGAATGACAATACATTTCTTGCATCTCATTCTGGAGGGTCAGTAGTAGTTAATAAGGACAAAATAAAGATATTTAATTGAGTCAAACCGCCGAATAACAATACCAGAAATTTCTACGAGATTAAATTTATCGACATCGACCGTTCTTGATAACGTGAAACGACTTGGTTCCACATCAAAGCTAGATATTTGGGTTAAAATAGAAGAATATATGAACACAAATACAGTCTAGCTAATCACAAAATGAATGTGTTTTAGAGAAAAGACATAATTTCGACTTTGACAACACCAAAATCCTCGAAATAGAAAACAATTACAATAAACATACAACTAAAGAAATGGTATACGAGGAAGCGTTTTTATATTTGCGGAATGGGGGACAAGGGGTGGAAATAAAAAAACCAAATTATTTTTCTTTTTCAATATATTCACCTGCAAGACGGATACATTTTTCACATCTTTTAATTAATTTATTTATACCCTCATAAAAAAATGATTTCTCTTTATCTGCAAAATACGCCGAAACTGCCTCCTTGACTTCATCATCGGCAGTAAATTTTTTACCCCGCAGCTCTTTTTTCATTTTCGGAAACAGGTAATAATCACTCGGGGCCAGGTCTGGGCTGTAGGGTGGGTGATTCACAATTTCGAAGCCCACCTTATGCAGGGCAGCTTACGCAACGCGGCTCTTGTGGACGGGCGCGTTGTCGTGCAAAAGCAGAAACCTTTTGTCAATTTTCCCCGTCTTTTCTCTTTAATGGCTTCTTTTAGTCGCTCTAATATTGAAGCGTAATATTCTCCGGTTATAGAAACACCTTTATCTTTATAATCAATCAACAATATTCCTTCTGAGTCCCAAAATACCGTTGCCATGAGTTTCCCAGCTGATTGTGACACTTTAAATTTCTTGGGAGCTGCTGTGCCCTTTTTATGCCACTGCATGGAGTCTTGTTTGGAATCAGGTTCATAATGATGAACCCAAGTTTCGTCTCCAGTAACAATTCCACTCAATACACCATCCTTGTCTTCATTACAGAGGTCCAAAAATGCACGCGAGCACTATGCGCTGTTGTTTTTGCGGCGGCGTGAGCATTCTCGGCACCCATCTTGCGCTGACCTTAGACATGCCGAGATGATCGTGTAGGATTTTAAAAATTGTTGTATCGGATACTCCAACCATTTCTGCGAGTTGTTTCTTTAGTCGAGCATCTTCGAGTACAATTTGTTCAACTTTTTGGATAAGTGCTGGCGTGGTCACCTCAATGCTCCTGCCCGGCCTCGGGTCGTCTTCAAGGGATTCCCTTCCTTGTTCAAATAAACTATGCCACTTGTACACCATGGTTTTTCTTGGACAAGAGTCGCCGTAAACCAATGACATCTCATTCATTATGGTCGCGACTGATTTTCCTTGCCTGGTAAGGAACTTTATAACGGCACGATATTCGATTTTTTCCATATTTCACTTTTCACTCCTGATTATGTTACTTGGTTGACGATAGCTCAAAGACTAACTGTCTAATAATAATGAAACTTCGTATTTATACTAATCATGAGTCGCTGCACACGCCACGCCCCCAATGCGCCTACTCACCCCTCTACAACACGCTCATTCCGCGAATATAAAAACGCTCCCTCGTATATAAAAATAAGATCAAAACACAATTATTGACAGAAGATACGTTGTTAATCTTAATGATATTTATAATAACCTACTTTTTTTAGAAAATAAATTGTCTACATCTCCCTGTATATACAAGCATTCCTAAAAATGAATTTACAAACACACACGCATATATACTTGACATGAGATAGAAAAAAAAAGAAAATAACAGATGTTATTTACGAAAAAAACTCACTAAAAACATACACATACAAATAATATATCTTTGGGCAAGTACACATGTTAAAAGGTTTTTAATTTAAGAATGCTCGTGTGCTTGTAAATTTTACAATATTAAAGAGAAAAAATATATTCAAAAAAATGTAAAAACTCACAAAATAAATTAAAAAAACTATTATTCACAAATGGAAATACGTACTGTGAAAATTATTGCAAGTTGAAGAAAATAACTTGAAAAAGACGGACATTCTCCGCTGAAACGTCATTACTAAGAGTTAAATGTTGTATTATCTCAATGGTCGAAACTCCCAATAAAAAAGAATTAAGTTAACAAAAAGACCAACATATTAACAAAGAAAAGAATACGTTGTCGTCCTTGATTACCACATCAAAATTTGTTGAATGTTAATATAGCTTCTCCAAACTGCATTCTTTCTGCTAAGGTGCGTAATTGATAAGCTTTTGAATGTTAAAAGGAATCATTCAAATATTAATAACACCCTGTTTACTATATATGTTTCAGAGATTCACTGATCATCAGCTAAATTTGTGTTATTAACGAACGATTCCTTTGTAGGGTTTTTCGTATCTTTTCAATACAGAAAAATGATTAAAAAGCACTGCCTCCCTCTCTCGTACACACGAATGTATTTGGACGACAGAACAGGAACGTGTTTATCTCGCATGTCGACAACAAAGTTCCCAGAGCGTGTATAAGCAGACACTTGCATCTTGGCGATTTTTCAAATAGATGAATGTTAAAAGGAAATCATTCAAGTGTTAAAAACACCCTATTTACTACATATGTTTCACAGATTTACTCATCATCATATAAACTTGTGTTATTAACTAACGATTCCTTTGTAAGGTTTTCTATACAGAAAAATGATGAGTGTTGTCGACATGCGAGATAGACACGTTCTCGTTCTGTCGTTCAAATACATTCGTGTTTTGTACGAGAGAGGGGGCAATGTTTTTTCATGATAAGCTTTTGTTTAAATGGATCGAACCCTTGTGGAATTTATAAAAAAATTATTTATATAATTTGCATAAAAGTCTTCAAATGAACGCCTGTTATCCATTTCTCCGAAGTATTATTTTTTAATTTCTAAGTTTTACTTCATATACCTTTCGTATTATAAAACCATCTTTTTTTCAGAATTGTTGGACAACCTGCGACCTGTAAGTCCAAAACCCGGTCATGCGGAACGCATCCGCACGCCGAGCGGCCCTCAGGGCTCCACCGAAATGGAAGAAGAGTCGGCCGTGTACAAGCGGTTCCTTAAAATCAACGTCAAACACATAACGGATGGACAGGGCGTGGTCAGCGGCGTCTTGCTGGTCACCCCGAACGCTGTCATGTTCGACCCGAACGTATCGGATCCCTTGGTCATAGAGCACGGACCGGAGGCGTACGGTGTCATTGCTCCTATGGAGTTCGTCGTGAACGCCGCCATATACAATGACATCGCACACATGAGGGTTGGACACGTTAACAATAGTAGCACTGAGAAACCCGAAATATATTATCCGAAATGCGAGAGGCCTGATCAGAGTGATTCGTTGTTAGTGAAAGATGAGACTTTCCCCGAACTAGGTACGCATGAGACTTTTAAATTTTGTTAATCGACGGATTACCTCGAAATTTACCAAATCATGTTCTTGTTTATCTTTCAGTGACAGCGGATGATGCCGAATCTGTTTGTTCATGTACGGAGCGTGAAGGTGATGCTTTTCCAAAGGCCTTTGAACGTGATCTAGTTACTCCCACAAATTTGGATGATGTCGACCATCAACAGCAGAGATCCGCGGAAGAAAGGCGGAAATCTCTTTTAGATCATCATTGGGCTATACCATCTAAAGATAGGCAGTATGTATACTACGGAAAAAAAGGGGCGAGGATTGCATTATTAACTTAAATAAATTGCTTTTAAATCCTTTAACTTATCTTTCTACTCCCCCAACTAGTTCAATGGTTTTATCACTCAAGAATATCCACATGCATCATGGACTTAATAAGTCAACTGAATTTATGTACGTCTTCATGAACACTATTTTCAGTTTTTTCTTGCTTAAATTATATTCAAAGTTTGAAAGGAGGAAAGAAAAAGATTATTCTTCCCTAGGGGTGGATAACGTGCCAAGCCATTATCTGTCTTCAATGTAGACGTAAGATTTTCAACACATTTTCGCCCTGTGCAACATTTATTAGTCGCTTAAAATTTCGTTATAACTTTAAGTTATACTGAATTATACTGAAAGAGACTCCAAACAAAAAGCATATACTTCTTTTTCCAAATATGTTTAATAGTAGCAAACCCCTATGCCTTCTCTCCCAGTAGATCAGACTTGACACCCACATTAGTTCAAAACGCCTCTAATAAGAGTTCTTATACAAACTCATCATATTATTCCTCTAACGATAGTTATTTTGAAGGACTTTCTAGATGTTGCTTTCTCTATAATATCGGTTTATAAATAGAGTTTTCCTAGGAAAACCATAGAATAAAACCATTCCGCATAACAAAGGGACTGGACGTTTCGATACACTCCTTCACCATTTTATGTTTCCCGTTTTTCTCAACAACTTTCTACCACAACGCTAAAAGTATAGATTGTTATTTAAAAAAATGTTCAATGCGTCGTAAATTTAACAATTAATGTCTATAAAGTAACGTTTTATACTAAAATACGTCCACTGTATTATATAAAGTAACTGCACCTGTTCGAGTATTCTTACGAAAAAAGAATTTCTCCATTTTATAAATTTTATTACATAATGAAAATTAGTATTTTCTACTATGTCGTCGTTGATTACAATCTCAGAAACTAATTAAAATTTCTGCGCTGGAGGAGTACTCGAATCTACGGCAGCCATCTAGCAAACGGCAGATACAGGTTCGAGTGCTCCTCCAAATACTAATTTTCATTAATTTCTCATCGTAAAGAGTTTCATTATATACAGGCTGTTTCAAAAAGAATATACGTATTTCGAATGCATATATTTATTAAACTTTAAGACCTACGAATATGAAACTTTACACACATACTTACGAACCTCTCAAGTTCAGATTACAGATGTTCAATATGTCCTCCATCAGCGACACGAACAATATCACATCGATACTCAAATTCCTCCCACACTCGGGCAAGCATGTCCTTTGTCACTGATGTTATAGCAGCACGGATCCGGTTCTTCAACTCCAGTTTCTGTGGGTGTGGTGGTACATAAACATTGTCTTTAACGAAACCCCACAGGAAGAAGTCACAGGTTGTCAAATCCGGTGACCGTGGAGCCCAGCTGTGACATTCTAAGTCGCCAGCTCCTTGACGACCAATCCAACGGTTCGGTAGAGTTTCATTCAGATATTCATGCAGTTGGCGACTCCAGTGAGGGAGTCTTATTGAAAAATGAAGTTGTCTTCGTGCAGCCTCGGAAACAACCAGTTTTGTAACATAGCGAGATATTGCTAACTGTTAAGCGTGTTTCCATCAAAGAAGAATGGGCTGTAAACAGATGATCGGGATATCGCACAAAACACATTTATTTTAGGCGAATCTCGTACATGTTCAATGGCTGCATGTGAGTTCTGTAGACCCCAAATTCGAACATTGTGTTTATTTACCAGACTACTAACATGGAAAATCGCTTCATCACTGAACACGATGCGTTATGCGAAAGTGTTATCATTGTCAATAGCGTTATGAATCTAGTTACAAAATGCCACACGTTTTCGTTTGTCATCAGGACGCAGACCTTCTAACAACTGTAACTTGTACGGCATAACCAACCGACGTCTCAAAATACTCCAAATTGTTGTTGTAGGCAGTAGTAACTCCCGACTGGCACGACGAGTTGATTTTGAAGGATTACGTTGGAAAGCAGTTTGAATTCGTGCAACATTTTCTTCAGAAACACGAGGGCGGCCAGAACTCTTTCCTTTACATACACATCCTGTATCTACAAACTGTCGATACCATCTGCGAATGTTCCGCCCATTCGGAGGATCAATTTGGTAACTCAACCTGAAACGTCTTTGCACTGTAATCACGGAATTGCACTTCGCAAACGCGAGAACACAAAATGATTTCTGCTGCGAAGTAGCCATTTTAAATATATGAGGATTACCGAGAAAAACAGAAGACAACTGACATCTAGCGGCTATTAAATAAAGTAGACTATGTATTCGTTTCTCCAATAGCCTAGCCGAGGTACGGTGATTGATAGTTTGGACAAAATAATACTCTGTAATACGTATATTCTTTTTGAAACACGCTGTATGTCACCGACCATACTCATAACTAATTGTTGCTTAACAATAGGAACGGTGCACATATGTCGGCCATGTAATACATTGCATTTAAATTTTGTTATAAAACATTGGTTTTTTATATTTGCTGCTATTCCCCAAATTTTATTCTATTTGTATATCATGATCTACAAAAATTTAGTAAAGACCTTATTAATTGTCCTGAATCAATACATTCTTGGCAACTCCTGAATGTTTCATAAACTTCTAAAGTGATTCTACTTATGTTTAGTTTATTTAACAACACAAATTGACATTCCTTTATATTCATCTTAGTTTTAATATATTCTTACAGTTTCTTAGGCATCTGTATTACATTAAAATTTATAAATTAAGATGGACTTTGATATACTCAAATTATTAGTACCATCTTCACTTATTTAGATCGATGGATACCGAAGAAGTTCCCATCATACAATCGGCGTTGCTACCAGAAGAAAATATAGAGGACGAAGAACCACTTGATAAACCAAGCTGCCACGATTCTGGCATAGATATCAGAGATACTAATATACCACCTGTTGCACCCGTACCTGCCAAAAAAGTAAGTTTCTCTTGGGGTAACAGTACTAGTATTGTTCATAATAAGTGCTTGCAGATTTATAGTGATGCTGATATAGTTTTATCAAAAGATTGGGTACCACCTATTACCATAGCACCGACACAAATTACCTCCAGCGATACAGAAAGTCCCGCTAGGAAAAAGACCTCTTCTGTTAGCTTTAGTTTAGATTCCAGTACGGATACCGATCAAAACCTTTCTACCACTACGAATACCGATAGCAGAGATGATACGGATAAGATAGAAAGTAGGAAAAATAAAGTAAGTATTTAAAAAAATGCGGAATTTTTTCAAATTTCCAAACCAGATAAAATTACTTATTTGTTTTATTGATTTTTGCAAGTGAAGAAATGCAAGTTGCTGATCAGTCGTCATTGTTTTCGATGATATTTTACAAAAGGACTGTGGTATAACTCGTATACGAGGGTAGTTTGACAAGTAGTGAGAATGGAAAAGAAAAACGAATTTTTTAAATACAAAATAATTTTTATTTTTCAATATATTCTCCTAAAAGAGCAATAGTTTTATTCCAACGCTGCGCCAATGCCCTTATGCCATTTCTAAAATGCGATTCCGGAAGGCTTGCAAAATCTTCATTTACGAAGATGATAAGCTCGTCGTTAGATGAAAATTTCTTTCCACCTAGTGCCGTTTTCAATTTTGGAAAAAGGCGGAAGTCGGACGGAGCTAGATCCGGCGAATAAGGCGCATGCGGTACTAATTGGAAATGCAACTCGTGGATTTTGGACATCGCAACTGTGCTGGTATGCGAGGGAGCGTTGTCTTGGTAAAACAGAATCATTTTCTTTGCCATTCCTGGCCGTTTAGCACGAATCTCAACATATAATTTTTGTAGAAGTTCTGCATAATATTGTCCGCTTATTGTGGCACCTTTCTGAAGGTAATCAATGAGCAAAATGTCCTTTGAATCCCAAAAAATTGATGCCATCGCCTTGTTTGCCGATAAAGTGGTTTTCGCTTTCTTTGGAGTTGCAGATCCACGTTCTAACCATTGTTTCGATTGCTGTTTAGTTTCGGGTGTTGTAGTGTATCCAAGTTTCATCGCAAGTAACAAATCGCCATGTCTGCTATCTCTCTCACTTTGAGTCGTCGATCATGCGTAATAATATTATGGATTTTTATAATCATTTCCTTAGAAGTCACGATTTTGGGTGCTCCAGAGCGCGCTTCATCAACACAGTTTGTTCTACCACGTTTAAATTCATTTACCCATCTACTTATTGTGGCGGATGATGGATTCACCTAATGTTTCCCGTAACTCAGCTTTTATTTCGGTAGCTTTCATACCCTTAATTACGAAGTATTTAATCACCGCACGACACTCTGCTTTTTCCATTTTAACAAAAATAAACTAATCAACCGATTTGTCTAAATATCGGAATGTAAACATATAAATAGTGAATTTGTTTTACCAATTAGAGCGCCACCTATGTGTCATTCTCACTACTTGTCAAACTATCCTCGTAGTCTCATATATTTATTTTGTATGTATTTCGACAACAAATCTACATGCTTTGGACAAAGTTTGGTTAATATAAATCTAATGATCAGCTTCCAACTGGTCGAGTTAATTGCAAAACAATGAACAGCAACATGTTTAACAATTTTTAGATATACAGGTATAGCCGGTACGATATTTGTTGAGCCCCGAATTTTTAGATGACCGTACATCATTTCTTGGATTAAACTGCACTCGACGCAAGGTTTTTCCGCGACTAGATATTTTTAAGCAGTGCCGTGCTTTAAAATTTTCATCGTCCTTTGTGGTGAATATTTGATAAACTATTGAACGGATTTTCAGCAAGTTTTCTGTGTTGTCAGAAATTAAATCACGAGAAATGAAGCGAATGATCCATCGTCGATTTTTTGTAAAAAAAGTAATCTTTTAAGTTACGTGTATTTTACTATCTGACACTGTCACAATCAAATTTTCTGCACATCAACTTGAAACACGTTTTACAAGTATTTGTCTTCAGCTTGAACAACAATACTTCATCCAATCTTGAACAATGTGGTGAAAATGTATCTTTTGTCAGAGTCTAGACGGTGTCTAATTTAAATGAAACATTTTTCTTTAGTACGTTGTTTATAATTTAAGCTCACATCATTTCAATTAGATTTAAATCCGGATGGTAGGGTGGAGTCTTACAACCGCCACGTACTCATTTTTTTTGGAAGAAATTGCCAATAGATGCTTTTGTGTTTGATGTGGGGAGGGGGGTATTATCACTTATAATAGCACAATTCGGGAGGAGATTTGGAAACAGCTTCCAGCCATTTCTCATAATTTTGTTAATTCATTTCGTCGTGGTAATCTCCGAATTTGGTTCCAGATTTAAAAGTCAAGAGACAGTTAGGTCTAAAACCTATTTTACCACCGTCGTGAAGAATAAGGAATCGGTTGTCTTTAGATATGTTTAATAACAAACCATTAGTGGTATTGTCTGTCCAATTATTGGAACTAGTGCGATCAGTGTGTGTTTTATCTAAAAAGATAATTGGTCTGCCTTGACTCCTATAATATTTAATTTTTGTTTTCGGATAATTCAACCTCAAAGCGCGAATATCAGTCTTCTTTATTACCAACCCGCGATTGTCTTTACTTTTTGTGCGTTTGAATCCAAGTTTTTTAATCATTGTTTGCAAGGAGGTACTTTTACCGAAAGTAGTATTCCGCACTTAATTTTTCTGGTAAATCAGTTAGAGTAACTCAACAATGCCCGGTTTTGTAAAAATTTTAAATCATTTTTTTAATATCCATTTGTTCCCATGGCCGCATATTGGTTTTTGTACGTGTTCATTTGCGTTTTGTAGGAGAACTAAATTTTGCTTCACTATCACCATTTTTTTTAGCTTGTAAATCGACACCTTCACGTCAAATTCCCACTATAATAACTAGAGATACTCACGTAGCATCCACAACACGGCTTTATAGTTCTGTTGTATTTTTGTATGGAAAAATTATCTTTAAGTAGTTATACACGTTAAACACTATACCCTTCGACTGCAAATTAAATTACGTTCTCATATTTTTCTCCATTGATTTCTTTTAATACGAAATTACACTCAAAATGCACATACACCCACAAAGATACATGTTACGTAAATAAACTACATATCGCGTTATCCAGATTAACTGCAAAGTGTTACGGCGAACGCCGCACCATCACGGAGTATCATACTCGGGTGTCGTGTACAGTTTATTCCAGTAAAATGATGTAACGGGTTTCTAGAGATTTTGGCTCAACAAATATCGTGGCAGAATACATTTTTTGACAAGTTTCTATGCTACGTAATGTTAAAGGACAGTCATCTTGATCTGAATATTCTATTTTTAAAACAACATCTAATAAACTTAAAAATAAAAACACACTTGCATCTAGCTGGGATTACAGTTTAGGAGACTTCATTTTATACCATAGTTCTAAAATTCTGAAAAGAATTATATTATTTTTAAACACTTTTTTTAAAGTAAAAGACAAAATATCACTATTGTTGAGAAATTCTAATTTTTACCTCTCTTTGCATTTTATATATGCGGCAGAAATTTTTGAAAGAAATTCCTGCTCTCTGAGATTCGAACGACGACAGAGAACGGCGACATTCGAGTCAACTAACATGTCATAAATTTCGTTATAGAAACAAATACTAATACCGTTCTTAATTTTAGATGTTAAAACGGTTATCATATCCTTTGTCATGGATGGAAACGTTCGGAAGCGAAAAGGAAGACGAAAAACCTAGTCAACAACAACCCCACTCAGCTGATGCACAACACTCGTCTGTCTTTTCGAAAGTATTCTCAAGGTAACTATCAAAAAAAAGATGAAGGGAAAATATCATACTTTCATTTTAATAAAATTAATGTACCATATCTAACATTACTAACCCACCCTTAACTAGTTCTCCGATCAACTTGGTGGATTTCGGCACTGGCTTGTTCTTAAATAAAACCCCTTCGGAAGACAGCGGTGGGTCTGGCGGGCCACATTCAGGTGGTAGTGGCGGCCCACCGATGACTCCCGCCACCGGAATGAGTGATTCGTCATTGCCTGAGAGCACGAGTTTCTTTCCTACTAACATTATTAGCTCCGTCGGTGCCATGGGCGCTTCCGTGGGCGCGTCGGTCGGGGCCATGGGCGCCTCTGTGGGCGCGTCCGTGGGTGCGACCGTCGGCGCCGTCGGAGAGGCCGTGGGCGCCTCTGTCAATGCTATGGGCGATGCTGTAAATGCGGTCGGTGCTACTGTCGGTGTTGTGGGGTACGTTACGTAGCGCCCTCTCTATCACTCTTTCTCTCTGTTTGTGTATGTGTGCCTCCTTATCCAATCTAATTATAATTGCACTGAATGTATCCTAGTTTCAATTTGTATTCATAAAATGCTTTTTAATTAAACTTCCTACCTTCACGTGTTCATCAGAAAAAATACTAACTGGGCGTAAAATATATTAAGTGATTAAGTTAGAAACAAACAAGAAGGTTGACTTTTAATTTTTCTTATTTTATATTTAAATACTGGAAATATCCTACATCACAATGAAGTATTTATATTGAAAATGTTCAGTAGACAGTATGCAGTAGGCAGAACGTTTACCTAAAATCGAAAACTTTTTTTTATATGTACTTGACCCGCTCTTTGTATGCTAATGTTGTTTTATTTAGGGGTAAATTCTATCAGAGTCGTATTTTTGCGATCATTCAAGAAAATATAGGTTTTATCAAATATTGAAACAGATATATCCTATAGTTGTAGATATGTGTTCAAATCTATACTAGCATATGTAATATTAGAAGTACGAGGGTGGTCTAAAAAGTTTCCGACCTCAACGTGAAGATGACAGCACTCATCAATAAAAGCTAGAGGCTGTAGTTGTGTACCAAAGTTTCAGCGATTTTGGACGTGCAGTTATTATTTGACAGTCGTTTGAGTGAGTCGATGTGAGTGTTTTTGTGAAAATGGAAAAAATTGAGTATCGAGCATTAAATATTTGTTATAGAAAGGCAATACGCCTACGCAAATCAAACATAAGTTGGACTCTGTGTATGGGGACTCTGCACCATCACTTACCACAGTGAAATTTTGGGCAGCTGAATTTAAACGTGGCCGTAAGAGCTTGGGAGACGATGAACGTTCGGGACGTCCAAAAACTGCAACAACTGACGATAACATCGCTAAGGTTCACCAATTGGTGCTAGACGACCGTCGAATCAAAGTGAGAGAGATAGCAAAGGCTATGAATATGTCCAAAGAACGTGTTTGTCACATGTTAAATCAGGATTTAGGCATGAGAAAGCTGTCCGCGCGTTGGGTGCCGCGTTTGCTAACGTTAGACGAAAAACGCGTTCGAATGAATATTTCCAACGGTTGATGCAGTCAATACGGTCCTGGTTGTGACGTGGGTAGTCAGCTGTTTGTCGAGTGCGTCAAATAATGCCTTTTAACTGCAAATAAAGACAAAATAATACACGAAAGTGCATTGTGCGAAGTAAGTAAGTGCTAAAGTGTTATGGCAATTGAATTCACCGATAACTAAGGTAGGTGAAACAGTATAATTGAGAAAACATAAACAATACACAGCGCCGATAGGAGTCGGACCTCCGACGGGTTGACCGGGGTCACGCTCCGCGACGGGTACTGGTGATATATAGGACAGGGTCGTACTGAGGAAATTTTAAAGATTTTGCAGAGTCTAGAGAAAGCCTTTTCAGGGTTAGAGAAGATGAGTGATATGGAGGAAATAAAGCAAATGTTTGCACAAATAAGTGGCAGGCTGAAATCGGTGGAAAGTAAATTGGATATAAACACGGAGATGATGAAAGACCTGAAAGCAGAGAATGAAAAGCTGAAGGGTGACCTACGAGAACAGAATGAGAGAATAGAAAGGTTGGAGAGGGAAATAAGAAGGAATAACATTATAATTCAGGGAGTAAAGGATACAGCAGAAGAAGGGCAACAAGAAATAAGAAATAAGGTACAAAGCATAATGGACCAAATTGGAGCAGAAATTGAAGTGCAGGCAGATGTAATAGAATCTAGTAGAGTGGGAAAGTATAAACCAAGCAATAACAGACCAATACTCATTAAGCTTAAGAACTGGAGCGATAAAATGGAAATATGCGGAAAGGCAAAAAATCTCAAAGGAACAGATGTGTGGATAGGAGACGATTACTCAAAAAAAGTACAAGATGAGAGAAAGGCTTTGATACCACACCTGAAAAACGCAAGACAACGGGGCTCTCGTGCTTTCCTTATGTACAATAAACTATCGATAAATGGAGAAGTATATAAAATTAACGAGCTCGAAGCTATGGAGGCGCAAAGAGATAAAAAACGAACAATAAGTGAAAGATCGCTACAGGATGAGGAGCTCAGCATACAGCTGAGAAAAATTACAAGAACAGGTAGAAAAAACTAATATGTGGGAGTGGGCGGGGGGAGTCAAGGGGTAGCAACGGGGCAATGAAACGGAAGATGATATATGGAAAAACCAAAAATGCAAGGAAGGATCGTAGGACTATGAGATTGGGCACATGGAATATCCGAACAATGTTGGCAGCGGGAAAAATGGAGGAGATAGCGGAAGAAATGAAAAACTACAAGATTGAAATATTGGCAATACAAGAATTGAGATGGGAGGGAGAAGACAGGATTGACGAGCAGAGCTACACACTATTCTATGGAGGGGAAAAGAAGCAAGGCAGTAAAGGAACAGGCTTTATGGTAAGCAAGAGCATTAAGACAAGAATCATGGAATTCAGGAGGGTAAATGGAAGGATCTCCTACCTAAGAATGGGGAACCAAATAGCCAATATTTTTATAATAAATGTATACGCACCTACGGAAGTAGCAGAGGAGACAGAGAAGGACGATTTTTATGAAGAACTAGGGAAAACCTGTGAAAAAGTCCCCAAACATGATACCCTGATAATTGTTGGAGATTTCAACGCTCAGGTAGGAAAGGAGGAATATATGAGCCTAGTAGCCGGGAAAGAGACAATACATGAAAAGACGAATGATAATGGAGCAAGACTGGGTAATTTGGCAACTGAAATGGGCATGGTAATAGCCAGCACTAAATTCAAACATAAATTGGAACACAAATGCACCTGGATGATGCCAGGTAGAACCACAGGAAATCAGATTGATCACGTGCTGGTAGCCAGGAAGAGACAGAAGATGGTGCAGGATGTCAGATCATATAGAGGTGCGGAGGGTGGCTCTGATCACTTCTTGGTTATTGCAAGGATGAAGTTGAGGGTGGTTGAAAAGAGGAACCTGGGGACAAGGAGAAAAAGATGGAAAGTGGAGGAGATCATGGGGAAAAACAAGCAGTATGAAGAACAGATGGGGCAGCAATTGTCCATACATACGGAAGGCAATAGTATTGAGGAAGAGTGGAATAATATAAAGGGGAGTATTGAAACTGCGGCACACAAGGTGATAGGCACAACAGTGAGAAAGAGCTTGAACTACTGGTTTGACCAGGAATGCAGGGAAATGACTGATATGAAGAAGGGGTTAAGACTCGTTTGGATAAGAACAGGAAAAGAGGAGCATTACATAGCATATCAAGAGCATAGGAAAAGATGCACAAAACTAATAAGAACTAAAAAGGAGAAATGGATTAGGAATACTATGGAAGAACTAGAGAAGGACAATAAGAATAATGTCAAAATATACAGAAGAATAAAGGGGCAATCCAGAAAAAGAGGCACGACTAATATAGAACGAAAAGAATGGGTAAAGCACTTCGAAGGCTTGCTCAAAATAGAGAAACTGGACCCAGAGGGAGCAAATGAGGAAGTAGACCAACCAAGAGAAAATTTAGAGCAAATGGAGCCACCAGAGGAAGATTTTGAGGAGGTAATTAAAGCTCTAAAAGGTAATAAGGCAGGAGGCTCAGATAATATAGTGAACGAAATGATTAAATGCGGGGGAAATCCGCTGAAACAAAGACTGTTCAAGTTAATAACGAGAATATGGAAGGAGGAGATCATGCCAGATGAATGGAAGAAGGGATTAATAGTGCCCATCTTAAAGAAAGGAGACCCAGGAATGTGCGCAAATTATAGAGGAATCAGCCTGCTAAACGTAGCATATAAAATTTTGACTGCCTTAATAAATAGAAAACTGATGGAATATACAGAACAGAAACTAGGAGAGTATCAGCAAGGTTTCCGGAGAGGTAGATCAACTATAGACGCGATACATACTGTAAATCAAATAGTGGAAAGAGCATACGAATACGGAATTGACTTACAGGTCTTATACGTGGATTTCAAACTAGCTTTTGATAGTATAAATAGGGAAGCACTGATACGGGACATGGAAAGGATGGGAATACCGCAGAAAATCATAAGGCTGACTAAAATGACGTTGGAAGAGTCTAGAGCAGCAGTATGTGTGGAAGAGGGAGTATCGGAGGATTTTGAAATTAACACAGGTGTAAGGCAGGGGGACAGCCTCTCAACAACGCTGTTCAACTTAATGTTGGATACTATAATAAAGGAATGTGACATTAACGGAACGGTGATTACTAAAGCGCAGCAAATAGTAGCATATGCCGATGACCTGGCAGTGATAGCAAGAAGCAGGAAAGCTTTGGAGGACGTAGTGCAAAAAATAGAGAGGATAGCAAGTGAGAGGGGTTTGGTTATTAATCAAGATAAGACAAAGTATATGAGGATAACTAGAGACAACATGCAAAATATACACAGGAAGGTGAACATAGGAAATTTCCAATTTGAGGAAGTGGAAAATTTTAAGTATTTGGGAGTTGTGATTAACAACAGAAATGAGAAAATTAACGAGGTACACCAGAGAATACAAGCAGGCCACGGAGCGTACTACAAATATAAAAGCATTATGAAGGACAAAAACATAAGTAGGGCCACTAAAATTAGAGTATATAAAGCAGCAATCAGGCCGGTAGTTACTTACGGCATGGAATCGATGACACTAAATAATGTAGAAAGAGAGAAGCTGAGAGTCTTTGAGAGAAAAATTATAAGGAGAATTACTGGCGGGAAGAAGATGGCAGAAGGAGTGTATAGGAGGTACATGAATTTGGAGATACAGGAAATAATGAAGGGAGAAGACATTGTCAGGATGGTGAAGGTGCAGAGGTTGCGGTGGTATGGACATCTGAGAAGAATGGGGGATGAGAAGGATGTAAAGAGGGTCACTATGTGGAGACCACATGCTGGGAGATCAAGAGGAAGACCAAGGAGTAGATGGGAAGAACAGGTAATTGACGACATAACAAGGCTGCAGATTCAGGAATGGAGAAGGAAGATACTGGACCGAAACTTATGGAGGAAAATAACAGAAGAAGCGAAAACCAACAGAGAGTTAGAATAGACGATGCGCTAGTAAAGAACGTGGAGTAACTCACCACAGAAAATGAGTTTTTAGAGCTCCATAGGAGCGGCTACAAACCTACAAAGGATGCACAGCCGATAATATATATGATGCAGTTTAGGCGCAATAAATCCGAGTTTTGGCGCCTATTAGTTACTGTAGATGAAACTTGGATACACTATTATACACCCGAAACAAAAATACAGTCAAAACAATGGACTGCAGTGGGGAAACCGACTCCAAAAAAAAAAAACAAAGACTGTTTTTTGGGATAGTTATGGAATTATCTTAATCGATTATCTTCGAAAAGGAAAAACTATTACAGGAGCATACTACGCATCTTTACTTGACAAGCTCAAGGCAGAAATTGTGGCAAAACGCCCATATTTGCAGAAAAAGAAAATCCTGTTTCACCAAGACAACACACCCTCTCACACCATGGCGGAAATCCACGAATTACGTTTTGAACTGCTTGACCATCCGCCTTACTCACCAGATCTAGCTCCAAGCCACTTCTTTTTGTTCCCTCATCTAAAAATTGCGCTCGGAGGACAGAGATTTTCGTCAAATGCGGAGGCAATCACCCTGGTGAACAATTATTTTGCAGTGAAAAACGCTGAGTACTATTTGGATGGGTTAATGAGATGGTAGCATCGCTGGGAGAAGTGTGTAGAGTTACAAGGAGACTATATAGAAAAATAAATATAAATTTTAAGGAAAAAATGTCTGTATCTTTGTTAGGTCGGAAAGTTTTCAAAGCACCCTCGTACACATTTTAAACTTCATGCGTTTAAATTTCATTTTGTTAAAACTCTAAAATTGTAGCGTGGGATAATTTAATTACCAAATACTGCAGTAAATGTATTTTGGGGGGAAATATACGTGGAAAACAAATTACAAGAGATAAAATTTCAAGGGAAAATACCTTCTTCGATGTCCAAATTACTTCATTAGATAGAGATATTTCATATTAGAAAAATTATTTTTATTAATAAAGGTAATAATCATTAAAAATTGTTTTAATTCCAGCACATCATCAATATTTCATTTGCATTAGTCATATTTTCATCACATACAGATGCCGCTTATTCATTAAAAAAAAGTGAGTTGTTTCTATTTAAAATTTTTCGTCCCCATTTTCTACTTTAATGAAATTAGTATAAATCGAGACAACTCAATTTTAGATCTATCAGATCATCTTGTTTTAAAAACATTGTTTTGCAGTGGCAGCAAGCGTCCTCATTTAAGAAAAATGTAAGTGACTGTGTAAAAATTGCATCTATGCAACATGCATCTCGTTTTCGTTGTTCAATTTGAGTGACGTAACGTCTTCCAGATATAACTAATTCTAGATACTTTCGTTTTCTTTAATTGTAGTAAGTGTACAGTCTAACATTTGATATAGACGTGTTTTATGTTTGATTGATCTAACATTTGTTCCTTTTTTATAGTTTTCGTAAGATTATGAAACGATTTATTTTTAATAAGAGAGAAAAAAAATCACGTTTAAAAGTATTGCTATCCTATAATCTCTGACACATCTTTGTCCTGATTATTTTTATAAAATTTCTATTACTTTAGTATAGTCTCGTTTTAAGTTCGTAAATGAATGTAACTACATAATCTTCACAGTATCGAAACAGATTCAGATTGTGAAAACAATTTCGTACTAATTAATTAACATTTAATTTAAAAAAGAGGCTGGCAGGTTCTTAAAAACTATAAACAGTGAAAACAACTACTACGGAAACAAAGTAATGACTACGACGGTCGGTTCGCCCGATTCCATGGACTCATCAGTTAGTCTGACTGACCGAAGCGATAAGGGTTTAAACGCAATCTTGACAGTCATTGATGTGAACATCTACATATGAAATTCGTTTCTATACCCACTACGATATTTGTTAAGCCAAAATTTCTAGGAGATGCGCTATGTCATTTCTTGGAATAAACCGCGCTCGACGCAACGGTCTGCCACGAATAGATTTTTTGCAAGGTGGCGTGCCCTAAAATTTTCATTATTTTTGGTGAATATTTCAGAAACTATTAAACACATTTTCAGCAAATTCCTAGAATATTACTACGTCATTTCTTGGAATAAACAGCGTTTGTCAGAAATTGATTCACGAAAAATGAAGCGAATGATCCAACATTAACTTTTTGTGAAAAAAGTAATCTTTTAAGTTGTGTTTTTGTTTCTTTTACAAGGTAAATAAAATAATAATCCCGAAAGTGGTATTCCGCACTTTATTTTTCTTGTAAGTCAGCCAAAGTAAATCAACAGTGTCCGATTTTATAGAAATTATAAATCATATTTCTAATACCCATTTGATCCCATGGCGGTATGTTGGTTTGATGCGTTTTTTTAGGAGAACCGAATTTTACCTCACCATCACCGTTCTTTTTGCTTGTAAGTAGATACCTTCACTTAAGATTCTCTTTATAGTAGCTAGGGAGACTCCAGTAGTAACTACAATACTTTTTTTGGTTCTATTCTATTTTCATTTGGAAAAATTGTTGTAAAATAATTATAAATGTTAAACACACTGCCCTTCGACTGAGAAATAAATTCCTTTCTTTTGTTTTTCGCCCCCATTGATTTCTTTTAATACGAAATTCTACTCAAAATACACATACACCCAGAAAGATGTGTGCAAAGAGCAAGTACAACCTGCTACGTTGAACGCCGCGCCGTCAATGTGTATCCTACTTGGGTGTCGAGTGCAGTTTTTTTCTAAGAAAGTAATGTAACAGTCTTCTAGGAATTCGAGCTCAACATCTATTGCGCTAGCTGTAACACTCACCGAGTGCACAAGAATGGCATCTATGACATTTAAACTTCGAGCATGGAGTCTACCATTTTGTTTTAAATATTTTCTTGTTAAAGAACCAGGTTTCCATTTATTAAAGTATGCCATTAAGAAACGTAACTGATTTTAATCTTGCTCATGTGCGTCAATAATCGCACTTTTTACGACTAATAAGATTGAAAGTGATTTGTAAGCGCTTCTAATATATCCGACGAGTTTCCACAATGTTTTTTCATAGTTATCGAACGTTTCTATCTCTTAAAAGGCTTTGTATATAAATTTTAAAGGTTTCGCCGTTACTATGTTAAAAACAAGGCTTCTCAAACAAGAAAGCCTAGACATCTTCACATCAATTGGTCAGTTTCTCTTCTGTTTGATGTTGTATGTTTCTTGCACAAGGTAGTTAGAAGATAAAGGAATATCTATTGCTAATTATATTTTGTTTTCTAGAAATTAGTGCTACTCTCTTCAAAGAATTAAATAGTTGTAAATTCAGGATTATTTTTCATCTGAAGCACCAAAAAACGACGCACTATATTTTATAATTTAATCGCTTAAAAACCTGCCTCCGTTGATATCCAAACAGCCTCTTGAATTATTTATACCTGACCTATTATATTAAAATAATACTTACGAGCGCATCAATCCATAGTGAACAAATAACAGTTGTTGTGAAGAATTAGAGGTGTTATTGCCGTATATAATCAATATAGGTTTAAATAATACCGGTAAAATAATACAATCTTCCTCAGTGTTTCACCATGTAATTTTTGATGATAATGTTTCGTTTCTCTGGCCAAACCTGGAGAGGAATCTACATACATTATTATTGATGAAACTCTGCCACTTATGAAACTTTAGACTAGACTATACTTTTAATGATAGTTCAATATATATTTCCAAGTTATTATTTGTAAAAATGTATTAATCACTATGATTAGAGAGAGAGGCTGATTTTAAAATCATAAATGAAAGGCTGATACATTGTAATTTATATAAAAATCAAATTTGTCGCTGTATTTCTTGTCATAACTTTCTAATGTAATTCTAGCGTGTGTTTGGTTTCTCTTATTAAGATATTAAGTGTACACTGCATACGCAGCACTCATTTCAACAAAAACTGTTACCCGCGATACACACAAGGGCTAACTGAACTAAAGCTAACTAGGCGTATTAGAGTCAATATATTTATACCTACTCTCTCAATCCCTCTCTCACATTAACTTTCCCTTCATAAGATATTTCGCTGCGTTTGGCCCTTCTTTATTGTTTCCATCCGTTGTCCCCCGTAGCTCCACCTTTTAGCATCTTTAACGTAGCTTTTTGATCGGTGTACGACGCGTTCCAGCCAGTATAACCTTTGAGATTTTAATAACACCTGTTTCGGAGATTTTAAAATAAATATATCCTGATTAACTGTTTTTTTCCATTGACCTTTATTTGGCATTAGTATTAATCTTCCTTTTTTTTTAAATTGTGTTTTGTAAATCTACCTATTTTTTTATTTTCTGTTGTAATGGAAACATAAATTTGTTGCATATCATATTGAATAGTACCTATAAAGTTTTACATGTATATTTTTGAATACTTTGTCTTAAATTGTATTTTGTATTTATATGTTAAGGATACATTCAGTCCACCAAAGTGTTTACGCTTTGACACACACAAATAAACAATTTCTACACTAAAGCATTTGCATCTCTGTGTTACAAGCTCTGCAGTACTTCTTTCAAAACACACTTCAACATTCCAAAACTGCTTTTACATATGACTTTTCTACACGGCAACAACTGGTACACGAATACACTGTAACACGAAAGGCACTTTCAAGAAATTATTGCAATATCTTTGAAACTAACTTGGAAGTGCTTTTTTATGTGTTTGTTCTTTACTACTCCAGCAATGAAAGCCTTCGCAATTGTAACCCACACTCTTCCTCAGTGTTGTAGCGGATTTTCCGTGCCCTAAACTGTTGGTAATTTTTTTTTATTGTTTGAAGGCGTTCCTCCGTCGGCACAATAATGAAACAGTCAACGGACTCATCGAAACCAACCAAAACGATTCCGCCAAAGCTAGATTACAGATCTATGGTGTCAGTGGACGATATGCCAGAGCTATTTGTGTCGTTCGACAGTAAGTTGGTTTTTCAATTAAACATTTAATTTTTAATTAAATTAGAAGTAGTGCGTGCAATTAAAACAGCCAGTTTTTTCACGTTTTCTCATAAGAGTTATCAGAAATTTAACATGCAGTGGTGGAAAAAAGAGAAGCTAACATATCTGTCTACTAATATACACAGTCTCTCCCAGAGAAAACCGAACTTTTTTAAAATAGTAATTCTTAGTAGCGCCATCTATTTAAAAAAATATACGTCGGTAAGGTAGATCTTTCACCAATGTTCTGTCAAAATATCATGACATTTACATCAGTAGAAGCAGAGAAATTGCGCATAAAGTAACGGTACGTATTTGGCATTGGTCGATAAATGATTTTTGAACAAAGAACAAATATCAAGTTCTGTTTTAAACTCGGTAAATCGTTTCCTGAAACGTTTAATTTGATAAAACAAGTCTATGGTGATGCATGTTTATCATGTACGAGTATATATGAGTGGTATAAATGATTTAAAGACGATCGTACGGACATAAATGACGAATTGATCAGAAATGAGCCGAAATCCTCATTGCGATACGTGGGAATGGAATTAAATATTTCCAAAGATTCAATTCATCGCATTTTGACATAGCATTTAGGACTGAGAAAGATTTCTGCAAGGTTTGCCCCACACGAGAATTGATGATCCAAAATTGCTCCGAATTCAACATTGTACAGACTTGATTAAAGACTCAAAAAGGGACGAAAATTTCAGGTATTCTATTGTAACTGGCGATGAGACGTGGTGTTTTCAATATGATCCAGAGACCAAGCGTCAAAGCTCTGAACGGAAGCATCCATGCGAGGAAAGACCGAAGAAAAGCCGTTTGGAGAAGTCAAAAGAAGACGATGTTGATTTGTTTTTATGATTCGAAAGGCATAGTGAACAAAGAGTTTGTACCAACTAGTCAAACAGTCAATATACTCAATATCGTGAAAATGGTACCTGACGTTTGTTAGAAGATAATGCCCTATCTCATCGCTCGACGCTTATCACTGATTTTCTAACTACGAATGGTATTTTCACCATCAACCAGTCACCTTATTCACCGGGTTTGGCTCCCTGTGATTTCTATCTATTCTCCAAAATACTTTTGCCGATGATAGGACAGCGTTATGCCAACGTCGAAGCCATTGAAAAGGCGTCGACAGCGATCTTGAAGGACATCTCTAAAGATGAACTTAAAAATTCATTCGACGTGTTAATTGACCGTGCAAAACGTTGTACCCAACAAGCACAAAAGTAGACGAAACCGAGATCGGAACTTATTTGTAGTAGCATAAACGTGATTACTACTATAAATAATACTTTTTGGTCTAAATTACTTTATTTACCAAATTTACAGTAGCCGGATCGACGTTTCTACTACAATTTGTTACCTTGTAGTATGATAACTTCAAAGTCAATTCACTGGTTTTAGCGACTTCACTTTTCCTAATAAAATAACTTTGAAGTTACCAAGACTTTGTAGTAAACTACGACAGTCAAATTTACCAATTCATATCACTAAAGTACGACTATAAAGTAGTAATTCCTTTGAAGTAAATTTTGAAGTTTTTAATAGGTTATAAAGACTTAAAATTTCCCCTAATAGTGGGCGACTTATAAGTAATATTCGTAAGTCAAAATAACGTTTCCTTCACCCGAAAAAATAACTTTATGTTGTAAATTTACTTCTAAGTGGACATTACTATTAGAAATTACTATGAAGTAGATATTACTCCCTGGGTTTTCAAAGTAATATATGTTTATGATAGAGAACCGCCATATTGTTACGTGAATTGTGACAGCGGATCGGTAATCCGAAAAAATTACATGAATCATATAAAATTATTTACAGGTAAATTAGCAGTTTTATCAAAAATATCGAATAATAACTTATTTCAATATAATAAATCAAGATAATATAATTTTATATAAATTTCAAGACAGGATTGAAAAATATAAAAAAAAATTTCTAAATAAAAATTTACTAAAAATTAAAATTATAAAAAATTTAGGGCCTACATTTTGCATAAAAAATTTAAAGGTATAATGCCTACATTTTGCAGTAAACTTGCTTTCGTTTAAACTTTAAACGAATAAATAACAAAATATTTCAGTATAAAGTTATTATATAATAACTTATCTAAATATTTTGTTATCATTTCATTTTACAATACCTACGCCTTTTCATCTTCAATTCGCATAACATTTCGTTTTATACACAGTGGCTTTATGTGTATACGATAATAATAAATCTAAGAAGATAAGTTGAAAGAGAAAGAGAGAAATATATACGTCAAATATAAACACTACTTGGTAGTCGCGGGAACTACCCTGCCACGTTTCGGCGACCGTAACCGTTATCGAGGCGGATCTGTAAATATTACCACCCCATTTTGGCAGTAATGTAGTAATAGGAACGTCGTTTTTTCGTTCCCGTGTAGTGTCGCGGGACACTTTAAAGTCATTTTAGTAGTCGTAATTACGTTCCCAAATATTAATTGTGCTGCTTGGGTATTGAAGCCGAAAGCGACTACTTTGAATAAAATAAATGAATTTTACCAAAATAGTAAGCTTTCGCTTTTATTTTAAAAAAGTTCCGTTTTCTCTGAGACAGGCTGTGTACAATCTACAATTTACATTACATACATTATACATACATACAGCATATTTAACTAAAGTGCCAATTTGAACAAATTAAGAAAATCATCATAGAAAGTTCCTTTAGGAAGAAGCATCTAAACTTTCACAATAATCTTCACCCTTTATAAAATAGTAAGTTCTCTTTAGTAAACTTCCTTCACGAAGTTAAGCACCAGATTTCTGAAGTCAATGATTATGTTTTTGTTAGTATTTTTTTTATCTACCACTGTATATTATATGCCCAAAATATAAATGGGTGCTTGAGAGACTAGATTAATCAGGAGTAAAGAAAATGAAAGGATTTACTTTTTATGTAAAGTGTAATTAACATTTTTATAATAATTCTATATATAGTAGATGCCCACAAATTAGAGCTCGCACAAAATCGAATCTTGCGGAAATTTGAACCTGAGATTCTAATGCATTAAACGTTCTAAAATTAGAACTTTAAATTCTAATTCTCGAGCGTTCCTTTTTGTGTTGAAGGGAAATCACTGAATTATACAAGTACATGTAGGTGGGGATTTCCTTCGCGCGCTTATAGAACACTTGATTATTCGAACGTGAATATTTAATACGTGCACACATATTTTTCTGACGCTTCTTTGAAAAGTGCAAGTGACTGAAATTCAACATGTCAAATAAACGTAAAGAAACACTTTGTTATTGGAAACTAAAATAAAGATATTAAGAATGCTTGATGAGGGTGTCCAAAGGAATCGTTTAGCCGTAGATTTCAATGTAATAAAGTCTACGACCAGCTGTATAAAATCGAAAAAGGATGCTATATTAAATGCTGTTTCCAACACGTATCAGGTTTCAAAAGCTAAATCTTTACATAGCGCTGAATATCCCGAAATAGAAATTCGTCTTTAGGAGTGGTTTTTAAATCAACGCGAAAGAAGGTGTACAATAACTGGACCTATTTTAAAAACGAAAGCTAAGACGATTTTTGGTGAAGTGTATCCCGATAAAGATGAAAGTGCATTCCATGCAAGTGATTGATGGTTAACCAATTTTAAGCATCGACACGGTATTCGTTACTTGAAAATTGCCGAGGAAATACTTTCTAGTGATGTTGAGGCGGTAACTCCATTTATTTATAAACTTCCAGCCAAAGTAGCTGAAATGGGGCTTATGCAGACACAAATATATAATGTCGTTGAAAGTGGTTTATTTTTCTGTTGCCTACCAGCTAAGACATATGTTGCTGCTAATGAAAAATCTGCCCCTGGATACAAAATACATAAAGAACGCATTTCAATTTTACTAGGGGCAAATTCTGATGGCTCACATAAATTAAAGCCATTAGTAATTGGAAATGCAAGAAAGCCAAGGTGTTTTAAAGGATTTAATAATCCACTTCATTATAATTTTTCAAAAAATGCTTAGACGACTTCACGGATCTTTCATGAATGGTTTCACAAAATATTTATTAAAGAGGTGAGGAAAAGAAATCTTGTTTTTAGATTTAGAATTTTTAATATATTTTTCGTTCAAGAGATCATCCATTTTTCTGAAGAGAATAATTTGCCTGCGAAGGCCCTTTTACTTGATAATTGCTCTGCTCATTCTCCAATCGAGGAACTTCATAGTGCCGATGGAAACATATTTGCACATTTCTTTCCACCAAACGTGCCAGCAGCCGTGCAACCAATGGATCAAAATCCCATAAAGATAATAAAGTTCACTTACAGAAGTAAACTTCTTGTTCACATAATAGCTGAAAGTGGTGAAATGAATACTGTTTTGAAACGCCATTCATCAATTCGCAATGCAATAATTTTTTTGAACCAAGCTTGGGATGAATTACCACAAAACGTACTAAAAAATTCTTGGTTCAAATTGTTAAATTTGGACTCTAATCAATACGACAGTGACGATGATTTGCCCTTAGCACAATTACTTCAAAACGATCATGTCTGGAGTTCTCGAAAAGAACCCAAGTCTTTTAGAAGAAATTGCACCAAACAATTCCATTGGTATAGACGAAAGCGAAGAATGGAATGAAGATGTTAGAAACGGACTTGGAGACCAACTCAATACCGATGATGATGCTTCAGATAGCAGCGACGACAGAGTTATGGAAGACATACCAATAATTCCTTTTTCTATAGCCATGGAAAACGTCAAAAATTTGATACAAAGGTGCAAAAATAGGCAGTTGAATTCCACCAAGCACATGTTTAATCTCTTGTTCCTCCACAACGACATAGTTCTTTCTAATATTATATAAACTAAAAAAACAATCTCACATTGCAGATTATTTATGTACAAGTAATGATCAATAAATAATAAGCAAAAAACCTTTTTGAATGATTAATTATTTTTATCCTCGGTGTTATTTTCAGCTATTTTGGGCCAATTGTAAAAACGTTCGGAAATTAGAACAATTTGAAAATTAGAATTGCCCCGGGAACAAAGTGGTTCTAATTCGTGAGCGTCTACTGTAATATGCTCTAATACTCATTTTTATCTTGGGCAAATAATTTGTTTCATAATTATTATTTCTAGAATTTTTCAAGGTTTCGTTGAAGCTACTGGTAATAACTTAATTCAATATAAAATAAAATAAGTAAAATAATAAATCAAAAATATTTTTTTATGCTAAGAAATTAGAGAACCAATCTAAATAACGTGTCTATCGCTTAATATTTTCGTATGTATCTTTCACAGACTTCCTTTTAATAAAGAGTAAGCTTCAATGAAATCTCTAATCGAATTTTTTTGTTCTATAGCAACAGGACTTAGTAATCATTTTTGTTCATTTGCTGCAGTGCGAACGCCGCACTATGGGCTTGATACGCTCGGTAGGTTGCATAAATGCACTGCATGTTGTAAATTGTGTTAATGTTTATGTACACGCTGGACAAAATGATCCATCTTTTCGTTGATTATTCTACTATATTTATAACGTGACATTAACAATGTGTTATACAATTGTATTATATATTTATTTACTATACTTTTTATAATTTGGATCTTCCTCATAAATACCAACACAAGGAGACATAAGAAATTCATATTTGACATATAAAAAGCAATATATAATATTCTCTTGTGTGTTGGAGTGTAGTATATACAGCTTATTTATTTTTTAATGACAATTTCTATATAGATACTATTGAACTTCAAACGCAATACCCTCCGACTGGGAATTAAATTCCTTTCCTTTATTTTTCACTTCCATTGTTTCTTTTAATACAAAATGACGCGCACGAACGATGCACATGCACACACAAAGATGCATGCTACGTAAATCGACAATAAACCACGGTATACAACGGTACTGCAAACTGCAACTTAGATGTCGTGTGCAGTTTATTTCAAGGCAGTGACGTAGTGGTCTTCTAGGACATATGGCTCGATAAATATCGTACCGGCTATAACTTTAATTTTACTTCAAATTATTTAAATTCTAATGTGCTGTACGTGGGTTGTCTTTTAAGTTTTGCATATAAAATGGGAATAAAACAGTAGCTAGCTTTTCATTATTTTTCGAAGTATTCTCCACGAAGATTCATGCACTTTTGCATGCGCTCGAACAAACTCTGGAAGCAGTTGTTCCACTCGTTTGTTGGTACAGTCAAAATTGCGTTTTCGAAGGCATCGACTGCTCCTTCTGACGACTGGAACCTTTGACTACGCAGTCCGTTTTTGATTTTCGGAAAGGTAAAGAAATCGTTGAGATATAGGTCCGGACTCTACGGAGGATGGTCCAACAATTCGACGTTTTGTTTAAAAATTCAATTGTCTTGCGTGCTGTGTGCAAACTTGCATTGTCTTGGTGGAGTAGAATTCGTCGTTCGGGGTTGATTTTTCGAAGCCCAGCGATGACTTACGGCAAACACATGGTTGTATACCAATCGGCAGTAACAGTTCTTTGATCTTGTAGTGGAGTTGCTACATGATCTGCTTTTGAGACAAATGTCGCGACCATCTTTTTGTAGACTCTTCGAGAACGGATGACTTTTGTCGGATTTGCTTCACCTCGGAACACTCACATAAACGACTGGCGTTTATTTTTTGGCTCGTGTCAGTAAATCCAAGATTAATCACCACTGACAATGTTGTACACGTTTTTAGAGTTTTAGGCATTGGACCGATCTAGTGTTTTTTGACACCAATTCACCCTAGCTGCTTTCTGTTGTCAACAGTTGCGGTATCCAACGGGAAACTAATTTTTTACACACAATTCTTAATGCAAAATTTTTTGAATTGGGGGTCTTCGAAATCTCCAATAATGCTTCAATCTGGCGATATGTCACATGTCGATCTTCGTTGATGATCTTGCGCACAGCATCGACGTTTTCCTGAGTGATTGCCGTTTTTGGTGAACCTGCTGTTGGATCGTCCCTAAGACTAATTCGTCCACGTTTGAATTTTCCATACCAACGAGAAATTGTTGACTGATGTGGTGCTTCATTACCGAAGACAGAAACTAACCCGGCGAGGCATTTTTGTTGAGATAATTATCTTCGAAAATTATAAAAAAGTATTCCGCGAAAATGTTCTCGGTTTAATTCCATTTTTCAACTAACTTGTCAACTTTGACAGTTCGTTGTAGCCACAACACTGCACGTATCGCACTGAAACTTTGGATTTAAGTTAACTAAAGATGGAGGTTAGTTTTGAGTACTGATATTTGATTCGCGGCGCTCTGTCCCACTACGCAAAACTTAAAAGACATCCCACGTAGGAACCTATCCCAAGACCTACACACTATACTTTTTAAATCAGTGCCTTAGTTTCTAGTTACTTAATTATATATAGGTGAAACAATAAAATAATTTTAATTATTTAAACACGTTAAGAAAAATTACTGAATTATAAATATTTTCATTGGGAAGTGTTTAACATAGATGGAATCGATTTAGTCCAATGTCCGATTTCTAAAACGTTTAAAATGTCGATAGAACATTTTATGTAATTTATTACATCTTGTAGAACTAATCCCGAGACCAGCGCGCTCCTGCGACGATCCACCTCTTTATTTGCGGCTACGAATGGGTAAACCGATAGACAAACCAATACCGAGGAATACACCCCTCATGTCCTATGGCAAAAAGAAAATGAGACCAGAATATTGGTTCAGTGTTCCCAGGAACAAGGTCGATGAAGTGTACGCTTTCATAAACGTTTGGGTACCTCACCTCTACGGCGAATTAAACGAAGAACAGGTACTCCGTTGATATTTTCCCATTTTTTCATTTGCATCTGAAACAATTTTTCGTTGTAGATTCAGGCGAGAGGTTTGGTCGAATTGGATACCGAATTGTGGAGCGAGGACCAGACTACGTCGTCATCTAGTCGACATGGCAGTCAAGATGAGGACTTTTCAGAAATAACCAAAGAGAGCTGGGAGGTTAGTGACAATATTTTATTTATTTACTGAATATAACTGAAAGTGTCGGAAATTTGGAATGCTTATACTCTCTTTTTTTTGTAAATAAGTATTCTTTTAAATTTACATTTTAAGTATTATTATTAGCTACGCAAGATAATTTATTTTGCTCGATTTTTTCTTTTTCGTCAAGACAAATTCCAATACAAGCGTCACTCTGATGATTAAATAATTTATTTCTTGTTGTAAGTGAAGTGTTTCATTTTGGAATTATTGAAAATACTATGCTTATATTTTTAAAATAGGTATAGAATATTTGATAGGCATTGATACAAATGAATCAACTATTAGGTGCGCAACTAAGTTCTCGCTGTTTTTTTGATGAAAATGCAACTTTATTGTGAAAAAATGTTTACAAATGAATCATTCAAAATATTGCCCATCGCTAGCGACAACTTTTTCCCACCTCTCTGGCAGAGTTCGAATACCGTCACGGTAGAAGTGTTCGTCTTTTGAGGCTATCCACGAATCAAGCCATTTTGAGATGTCTTCATATGAGCGGAATTGCTGATCAGCCAGACCATGTGCCATCGAACGGAACAAGTAATAATCGGACGGCGCAATATCTGGGGAATATGGCGGGTGGGGTAGGACCTCCCATTTGAGCGTTTCTAAGTAAGTTTCAACGGGTTTGGCAACGTGAGGCCGAGCGTTGTCATGCTGTAGAATCACTTTGTCGTGCCTCTGCTTGTATTGTGGCCGCTTTTCGCGCAGTGCTCGGCTCAATCGCATCAATTGAGTTCGATACCGTTCCCCAGTGATGGTTTCGTTCGGTTTCAACAGCTCATAATAAATAACACCGCCCTGGTCCCACCAAATACACAGCAAAACCTTCGCAGCGTGAATATTCGGCCGAACCGACGACGTAGAAGCATGACCGGGTAGTCCCCATGATTTTCTTTTCTTTGGGTTGTTGTAATGAATCCATTTTTCATAGCCCGTAACGATGCGATGAAGAAAACCCTTCCTTCTTTGCCGCTAAAGCAGTTGTTCACAGGCGAAAAAATGACGCTCAACGTCTCTTGGCTTCAAATCATAAGGAAGCCAAGTTCCTTGTTTTTGAATCATTCCCAACGCATGCAATCGCTGGGAAATGGCTTGGCAGGTAATGCTGAAGCAAGCTCTTTTTGCGTTTGGCACGGATCCTCATCGAGCAATGCCTCCAATTCAGCGTCTTCGAAAGTTTTTGGTCTTCCTTCGCGCGAACGGTCATCAACATCGAAATCACCGTATTTGAAGCGACCGAACCAATCACGACACGTTTCACTTAGAGCAGCATCTCCGTAAACTTTTTGGTGTTCTCGATGCTCTTCAGCCGCCGTTTTCTTCGAATGAAAGAAGAAAAGCAACACTTCCTGCAAATGACGATTATTTGGCACAAAGTCAGACATTTTCACACAACAAAAAGTATATAACAAAATCACTAATGTGTCAAAGCGGTTTGTTAACCATTTGTCTAAGCTTGGTTCATGACGTTTTGGTTATGTCGCAATCGACCAACACTTACAACTGGAGACATCTCTTGAAAAATAGCGAGAACTTAGTTGCGCACCTAATATAAGACGTGTTCTTTAAAATACTGCCACTTCCAAGTAGTAAATAAAATAATTGGTGTCACTATTAATGTGATTTGTGATCAAATAGATTTGGCACTATACTCATGTATAGTCTGCATAAGAAATGTATAATGTAGATATATATTTTTTTTGTAAATAAGTGCAATATCTAAGTGTTAATTTAAACGTACATCATATACAGTACCTGGCAATTGACTTAGAACTTATTTCTATTTATTTCTAATTTAATTTCTTTAATTTTTCAAAAATAAAACAAAAGCAATAATACAAAATGTTTATTTAGGCTTTATAGAAGATTGCATTAATATTTTGTTAACTAATTCCATCGCGCGCGCGGATTACACACAATGGCGTTGTTTCAATTGCCGGGATTCTCCTAATTCTTTGGCGCGCTCGGTTACCCCCTTCCGCAGCTCATCTTGAGTACCTATAAAAAAGTTATAATAATTACAAAAGCACACAATGGCTTTGTTTCAATTGCGGCCGTTAGTATGTTATTCAATTCGTGGATTGCACAACGTTCTAGAAAAAGGGTTCCTCTATTTTCTTTGCTTTGCTTTCACGGTACTTCTGGTTCTACGTCACGGCCAGTACCACGGAGTACTAACAAACTCGTGAATGTATACACGAACGTACACGTATCCGTGTTTGCTCCGTTATTATATAGTAATCCTTTGCCTTTATCACTGCAGTAATTCTATTTGGAATATTGGAAATGCGAATTTTTACTACTTCATACAGATTTGCATTCTCTTACTAATATCTATGAATATTATCTTTTGGAACTGCTATTTAGTTCGGGGATAAATACGTAAACTTTTTCAATATGCTCCATACTTTTTCGATCGGATTTAAGTTGAATGAGTTTCTAGGCCAGGGCAGAAAGGGTGGGTATGTTATGGTCTTGACACAGATTTGTTAATTTCACTGTATGGCATTGTGCTCCATCCTGCATGAAGGTGTATGATCCTTCTTAATTTAGTGTGTTTAAGAAAGGGAAAAATACAGTTTCAACAACCTTTTTATATTGCATTTGATTCATGGTGCCTTCCATAAAATACGGAAATCCAGTATCATTCGCAATTATGGATATATTGCATTATCATGATTAGTGGTGGGTGTTTAACCTTTTTTGCTGTATAACTTCATTACTATAACGTTCCTTAGGTCTTCGTCTAACGAAATTAACACTCCGTCATTGCTTCAAGTCGGAATTCATCAGTGAAGATCGCCTGTTGAGAATGTCACTTACTGTAATGAAATTAAGTAAAATTGATAGTGTTAAGAAATGATTTATTAAAGGCAAAATTTCTATTCATCTACCTTTTTTCCAATCTTAAACCGTAAAATTTGTATGCATTTTTATCCAAGCAGACGTGCTTCCTTCATTTTTGGTGTCAACCTAGGCTTCATGGCGTCAACCTAAACTGGGTTGATTTTCTGCCGTTTTTTATTATTAGCTTGTCATCTCTCTTGGTGGTTTTATAGACACCATGGCAATGACTGACTCCGGGTTGACAGTGTACAATCGTGATCGCATCGTGCGCTCAGATATGTTTATCTCTCGATGTTAAGGAAATATTTTCTCGGCTCTTCGATCTACTGTATGTCGAAAAGCTTTTTGCATTGTTACAATTTGCCCGTTAGAATACATGCCCATTTTTAATAAAATCAATGTTTTAATTTTATCAGCGTTATTAATGTTTTATTTTTCCCATTCCTAAAGCTTAAAAATTCACAAACACAAACATTAATACACTTCTTACATGTACGAGCACGTTCAAATTTATTTTTGGATAATTGGATATAATCCGTAATGCTTTCATATATTTCATTATCTGTGTTTAGACCTTAATAGCAGGTAGCTAACCTAAAAACAAAATATAGAGATTTTTCTGATAATATAATGGTTGTTTTTTCTAGGAATAAATCCTCTTTGAACAACTAAATCCATTCACAATCAAAAATTTAAAATATATTTAAATACAAACGGCTTGTAGGATATTAAAAATTTCTTGATGCGCCAAGGGTGGTTCTAATACACTTGTCAGGTACTGTAAATATAAGAAACTGTTACACAATTTGTTTTTATTAAACGTGTACATAATATATTTGCACAGAGACTGTTATATACATATGTATAGCATATTATCTATGCCACAGCTAAGTGGACAATTACAAATGTAGGCATGATTTGCCATTTTATTTCCTGAAACAATTTGCCGCGAAATTTATTTGAACACGTCTTTATTGTTAAAAATAACTCGTTTATAATTGCAAAAGAAATTTTTGCGTTTGGTGATGGTGGTGCTTGAATTTGGAAATGCATTCTTCTTTAAGTATTTTTCTTTCATTCTTGTTTTTGCTTGGTTGCTTTTTAATGCAAGTATTGTGATATTAAATTACTTGTATTTTCTTCCAAAAATAGCAGCTAATATCATGTAAGATATAATATGGACGTTATTAATAATTGTTCCAAATTTTTAGGCAATTAAAAGGGATTTAACGCGTCAATTGAAAATTGTACCTAAAATATATTGTTTTTGCTTTCGAATCAGAATTTTATATATCATTTGTGACACAGACATACAGTATTAATTTTTAAATACTGATTTAATGCCAAAATTATTTAATCTCATTTAAATTTAAATTGAATAAAATGGAAAATCGTTTATAAACTACGTCTTTGGTAAACCGATGTTTTCTAGCACTAACATAAACTTTTCCGGACATAATTACCCTGTACATCTCACAATTCTCTCACAGCTGTAACAATGTACTAAAACCGCCTACGTGTTTGGAATACGTACGGTGTCATACATACTTTGGCGACACTGGTTTGCCGACATAATTTGACAGCTGCAATCATAACACATAGCCCTCGGAACTTATCATGATGAACTGTTATTTATTGTTATATATTATTAAACAAAAGATGACGTGAAAAGAATTCTCAAATACGTTTAAATAAATTAATTAATAATTAAATAATAAATTAAAAAGTAAGAATTTTGCGTACGTGGCAAATTCATAGATAATAAGCATTTGGAATAAGTTACACTTGTATATATATATATATATATATATATATATATATATATATGGGGAAAAGAACGTCCGAAGCGAAAACAACCTGTAGTTGAATAGATAAGTGCATATACACATTTATAAACGGGCAACATATATATTAATCCACTTATTTATTCAACAACGTGTTGTCTCCGCTTCGGACGTTCTTTTCCTCAATTGTTTGATTCGCATTCCTAATTACTCGGTCTTCAATAAATTTATATAATGCTTATCGATCTCCACTTGTAGGGATCGATATGCATATATATAATCACAATACTTTTTACAAATAGTTGACTGATACGCTTGGTAATTCACATATCCTCTGAGTAGAGCGGTTGGTTATATATGTAGGTCTAGCTCTACCTCTGGAGCCTCCTCTCTATCCGCCTCTATTCCTCTTCAGCTCTTAGGCCCAACTTTCTATTGTGAGCTCTGGAGCCACGCTTACCCTTGTGAGCTCGTAGGCCACACCTTTTATGTTAAAATTTTCCAACTATTTATTTGTAATTTTTCAATTGCTTCAAGTACTCCTCTGTAATTGCTACCAATTAGTTGCAACTCCACTTCAATTTCAGCATTTGAGAATTTCTTTTCAATTTTCTTGATGGCAGTTGCTTCTTTAGGATCAAATTGTAAAACTACAGACTTAATTTTTTGGAAATGCAGAAAATAATGGAATGCTGCTTTTAGCCATGTTGCAAAATATGCAAAAATTGGCTGTGAAAGTTCGAAGACGTCGGCATATTACTTGGAACTAGGGGATTTGGCGAACACAGCATTTGTGTGTGCTATCGAACCATTTACCTTTGGATAACAGCATCGAATCGTTGCTGCCACAAAACACTTTATACTCTTTTGTCTGTAAAGTTAATTATTTCCTCGTTTTAATGTACAGTAGTTCCGTGCAATAAAATTGGGGCCAGCATATAAATTCAGCTTTTTGGATTTATTTTTATAAGAAATAAGACAAAATAACGACTCGACATGAACAACTGTTGTTTATATATATATATATATATATATATATATATATATATATAGCTTAGCTATATATTTAAATAATATAAATTAACATTTTGTTCAACCATCCATTGCTTTGATCACATCGGCAACTCTTCTCGGCATGCTTCTAATAAATAAGGCAACTAATTCCTTCAAATCCTGATTATTGCTCCAAGTATCTTCAATATCTTGTTTTAGAACTAAGGTTATATTTGGAGTTGAGTAAATAATCAATTCTAAACTATTCCATACATTTTCGATTGGGCTAAGGTCTGGCAACGGCAATACCAGGCGCTGTAAGAAAACAAATCTTTTAATGATTTTGCTCTGTGGCCTGGTGCACCATCTTCCATAATTCTGTAAACAACTTCTCCAGAACTTAAAGAATCAATGTATGGAATTAGTATTGATTCGATTACAGATTTGTACTGTACTTAGTTCATTGGACCCGTGACATATTATAGAGACCGCTCCTTTCCTGATATGCAGAACGAAATCATAAAAGCTGGAGGATGTTTAACCGTTCTAAGCACTGCAACTTCGTGGACACGCTCGTGTGGCCTTCTCCTAATCAAGCGGGAATTTCCCGTTACCACCTCTAAGCGCCATTAAATATTGAAAGGGTGAAATATTCATTCAATTTTTAAGTTAATTAAGAATGTGTAAAATTTTACGAACGCAAATAAAATAATGATGCGTACCTTTTCCCAATCGTCAACCGGGAGGTTTTTATGCAATTTCGTCCATTGTAATCTCATTTTCTTCATCCTCTCGGCCAATCTTGGTTTTTTCGCTGACCGGCAATTTCTCGTAAAATCGAGATTGCAAAGTTCGTTTTGATATTTTATTATCTGCTTTTAAGATGCGTAGCATCTTTCTATTAAGTCGCTGCCGATTCCCTAATGATCTTTTAACAATTAATCTGTTTCCACGATCCGTTGTCTTTCTCTTTCTTTCACGATGAATGCGGCCGTTCAAAGTGGATGGTAGATTTTCTGCAGTTAACTTTACCACCCCGTCCACTCCTTGAGAAACACGTTCCCCTCTTGCTATTTTTCGATGAGAATAGTTCCCAGTTTTTAATAAAGTCTCTATTGCTATCTTTTTCGTACTGATGTCTGTGCGGGTTTTGCCGGGGTTCTAGGTACGGCACTGTAACTTAGTTATCGAAATGGGATTATATTTACCTTAATTGATTAACTTAATCACCCTCAGTCTCCATTAAAATTTATCTCCCACAGCACAAAAGAAATTAGAATGTCACAAAATTTTAAAGCTAATTATATTTCCCAAATTGGATATCTGCAATAAAAGTGTCACTTTACACATACAACACTGCACTCAGATTGATGAAAAGCAGATAAAAGTAACCCCCTACAATTGTGTTTAATCCCAAGAAGGGTGTTTAGTGGTGGTTAGAATGCTGAAAATTTTATAGTTGTAAGGATCTTCGCCAATACTATAAAGGAAGATATTTTAACAACAGAAAATATGATATTCTCTCAACTTACTAAATATTTCTAAGAGATACGAGTAACTCTAATTTAATTGCACGGTATTGTAGCTTCAACAATCGTTTCTAAAATGCCATTATTCACGGACATACAATATTGTTTATTATTTGTCTTCCTCGTAATTTAAAATAATATTTTAAAACTAAAAGCAGTTTTATTTGAGCAAAACGAACGCGTAAATTAATTTTTGCAAATAACATTACACAGCAAATAAAATATGTGCATAATTAAATTAATTATGTACACAACATCTCTATTGTTATTGGTACTTATTGTCAAAATATATCAAACGTCGATTAGCATAAATGTGATATAACAAACAATATTTTGTACAAGAAAAATTGCAAGTACAATCATTTGTAGCTATATTTAGAAAGTATGTACTCAGTTATGTGTTGAGAGAAACAATTTATTCTTACTTTTTAAGAAATATTAAATCAGTACACAAATTTTGAACTGTACCATTACTATAAAAGTAAAATAGAATTTCAATATTAGTCATTTTAGTCTTTTTATAGTTTTTGTTAGTAAGCAAGCTATAAATCAGTTTTAAAGGTAACGTAGAAATTTGAATAAAAACAATTTAAGCTATACCTTTCTAAGCATCGCAATTCAAAATATTGATTCTTAGTATAGTCTTCATTATTAGTTTTGTTACGTAATTCTCTTGTTTAAATTACCAATGCAAATTACAATTTTAATAATAAACACGTATTAGCCAAACGCGTTTCGTCTAATTGTAGGGCTCATCAGGTAATTTAAACCTTGTTGAAAATTGCAAACATCGTGAAGATGTGAAATCGGTACGATAAAAATAGTATAATGAAAGAAAACTCTTCGATCGAAGTGCACTAATGCACCAGCATTAGTGCTTCCACTCCGATCCGAGAGATGGATGTACACTTCTCTCTTATTTTACTACGAGGATGGTATGATAAATGTTAAGGAATACAACACAATTGTTTTACATTTAGTAAATATCTTTGTCGAGATGATCTTCTTGTGCACTTCTATACACTTAGTCCAACGATGTTCCAAATATTTTTGAGCCATCAAAATAATAAAATTTGTGGAATAGGCCTCTGTCTCGACAATTGACTCTTCATTTGACGTGACCGCTTTCCGCCAAGCCATTTCTTCAAGTTCGTGAAGACGAGGAAGTCACAGGCGGCCAAATCTGACGAATATGATGGATGGGGCACCAGTTTGTACCGTAAATCGACTAGTTTTGCTGTCGCAGTTGTTGATGAATGGACCAGGTCATTATCGTAATGGTAGAGAAGTTTTTTCTTCGCTTGGTAGGACCTTTTTTTTTTAGTTCAGCGTCGAATCAGTTCAATAAATCAATATAGTACTGTCCCGTGAGTGTCCTTCCCTTCTCCAAATAATCAATTAGAATTATGCCTTACGAATCCCAAAATATCGTCGCCATTCCTTTTTCGGCTAGTGGAATCCTCCTCACCTTCTTTGGTACAGGCTTGCCGGGAAAAACCCAATGTGCCTGACCTTTGATTCCAGGCATGTGATGATGTATCCGTATTTCATCTGCAGTTATATACTGCCGCAAAAACTCACTAATATAGCGCCTAAATATGTCCAAACATTGTTTTGAAGTTATCACGCGATTCTGTGTTTGATCAATCGTCAGCAGACACGGCACACGCTTCGCCGATTGCTTTCTCATACTCAATTTTTCGTGAGGGATGTTTTACACACGTTCAGTTGAAATGTTTACCATATTAGCAGTCTTTGCTAACACTATGAGCTTTCTTGATGCATGGCGTCCGTAGTGACCTCAATGGGATGGCCTTGCCGATCTTCATAAAAGACAGAAGCCCGGACATATTTAAATTCATTTAACCGGTACTTGATAGTAGTCATCGAAGGTGCATGATCCTTATAAACTGCATGCAACTTATCTTATTTTTCTGCATACATTTTTCCATGATTCCTCAAATACATAAACCTACAAACTTTCAACAGCTCTCAGAACAATAATACTCGATGAATCTTTACGAAAGTTTGACAAACGTCAAGTAGAAAAAAGTGCTCACAGTCGGTAATACAAATTTTACAACAAAGCGCGATTTGTCGCCCAACACAAGTACTTTTCATACCATCGTATTTTTATCGTGCACTTTTGACATTTACATGGCGTTTACAATTGCCAATTCGATTTCGATTACCCAATCAGTTCTGGAATTGGACAGAACACATTGCAGTCATAAATAGTAGGTTGGTATTAGATAGTAGCTGATAACGCCCGCTTATATGGACATGTTACTTGTCGCTTTAATGACAGTATTCTATACATAGCAGTTAAACTGCAACATAGGTGCTTTCACTTCGATCCGAGAGATGGACGTGTAATTCTCTGTCATTGCATTATAATTTTAAATTGTTAGTCATCAACTCTACACGAATCATTAGTCAATCATTAATGTATTATATTATATTAATGCGTCCATTGTTTTAATTTATAGTTAACTAAATTAATTGATGTAAGTGTTTCCTGAATCAATAGTCTGTGTCACAAATACTCATTACACATTTGCAATATTTATCGCAAAGTTTTGACGCATTAAATCCCCGAAAACTTAGCGGATACAATCCCATATTTTTTTCTTTTCCATTTTCGATAAGCATTTAATTTGGTATGCGTTTATTTTCGTTATAATGTGTACATATAATTGAAAGGTTACCGAAATAATAAGTTAGAAATGATTTATTGGGTGCAGCTGATCAAGGCTCCTTATGTTAAGATCTACAGCATCATCAAGACGCAGACGATGTCGGCAGATGGAAGCGATGAGGTGAACACACTGCACGACACAAACAAACACTCTTCACTTCAGTTCCTTCTGTGTTAATAATAATTATTAAAAAAAAAAAAGAAAGAAACGATCTATTTACTTTAAAAACGATTCGAAACTAATGGTATTATGCATTTCATACATCATTAACAGATGGATTATTTTCGAAATATCTTTCTTGCTTTTAACTGTTTGTTTTTCCACTCTATAGAGAAAACGTATTTATATTTATTGCAATTAAATAATTGTCCGTAAAAATTAAACACGATGTTATAATCGAATTATTCGAAAACGATTAATTTTCGACAATTTATAATTACACTGAGCTTACAAAACACTTTGAAAAGAAATATAATAATAATAATATTTAATTGCCCAACAGATTTGCAATCTAATTACAAGGTAAAGAACATTGCAGAACACATGTACATTGGTTGTTATAAATATATGAATTACATTTGTATGCACACACTCAACCACAAAAACTATACTATGTGTAATGTGCACTAACACAATGGCGAAAGCACCAATGGTAGCGGTGAAAATAGGCATTAACTTCCATGGTGCTATTAAGCAATGCTCTATCATTAGTGTTTTCACATCTCTCCGATCGAAGTGCACTGATGCACTAGCATTAGTGCTTCCACTTCGATTCGAGAGGTGGATGTACACTTCTCTCTTATTTTACTACAAGGATGGTATGTACATGTTATAATAAGAACTGCTACGCACTTGTCGTATAAGTAAAAATGCTGGAGGTTGCGAACTGCCGACTCAAGATGCCTTTATTCATCTGAGCAGCAGCAGAACAGTGGCCAGCTAGTTGTTGCCAAGGTCATGATTCATAAGCTAAACAGTTGGAGGTAGACTTTCATAAAAGGGCGCCAAGAACCAATAGTGGCACACGTAAAGTCTCTCAGTAGGCCATAACTCTATTAACCCACTAACTTGCTCAAGAATTCCTTAAAGATATACAACGCAACTAAAGAACACCCAGTACATGGACTAATCCTTTATTTAACTAATCAGTCTGTTAACAACTTAATAAAAAACTGATTCAACGTCAAAAAAAATAAAAGAAAGTTAATATGAAACGAATGGACAAGCAATGTTTCAGTGTTACAGTGAAATAACGTATTTCAAACAGATTGTTCCCCTGTAAGTGGGTTGTCTTTTAAATTTTGGATATAAAACTGGAATAAAGCAGTTTAAGCTTTTAAAGACTTCATTGTTTGAAGTATTCTCCACGAAGATCAATGCACTTTTGCATGGGTTCGAAGAACTCTGGAAGCAGTTGTTCCACTCGCTTGTTGCTACAGTCGAAATTGCGTTTTTGAAGGCATCGACTGCTCCTTTTGACGACTGGAACCTTATACCGTGCAGTTTGTTCTTGATTTTCGGAAAGGTAAAGAAATCGTTGGAACCTAGGTCCAGACTGTACGGAGGATGGGCCAACAATTCGACGTTTTGTTACGTTAAAAATTCAATTGTCTTGCGTGCTATGTGTGAGCTTGCATTGTCTTGGTGGTTCGGGGTTGGTCTTTCGAAGCTCAGCGATGATCTGCGGTAAACAAATGATTACATATATACCAATCGGCAGTAAAATTCTTTGATCTCGTAGAGGAATTGTTACACATGACCCGCTTTCGAGACAAATGTCGCGACCATCTTTTTGGAGATTCGTCTAGAACAGATGTCTTTCGCCAGCTTTTCTTCACCTTGGAATAGCCAAACAGATGACTGGCGTTTATTTTCTGGCTCGTATGAGTAAAACCAAGATTCATCACCACTGACAATGTTGCGTACGTACGAGTTTCCGGCGTTGAAGCGACTAGTGTTTTTTGACACCAATTCACCTTAGTTGCTTTCTGTTCTTCGGTCAACAAATACAGTATGAAAACTAATTTTTTTATGCGAAATCTTTTGAACTAAGATCTTTGAAATCCCCAATAATGTTTCAATCTGGCGATATTTCACATATCGATCTTCGTTGATGATCTTGCGCACAGCATCGATGTTATGCCCATGGATCGTTGCCAAGACTAATTCGTCCACGTTTGAATTCTCCATACCCACGAGAACTTGTTGACTGACGTGGTGCTGTATTGCCGAAAACGGAAAGCAACTCGACGAGGCATTCTTGTTGAGATAATTGTCTTTGAAAATTATAAGAAATTATTCTGCGAAAATGTTCTCGGTTTAATTCCATTTTTCAACTAACTTATCAACTTTAACAGTTCTTTGTAGCTACAACACTATACGTATCGCACTGAAACTTTGGATTAAGGTTAACTAAAGATGGAGGTTAATTTTTAGTACTGACATTTAATTGGTGGCGCCCTCTATGTCTCACCACGCAAAACTTAAAAGACATCCCATGCAGCAATTTATACTTACATTACTTGAAGCAACCACCTTTACGAAACCGGATTTTCTATGGTCGCTGCTTTTAAGGCAAAATATAGACCCCATCTAAGTATAGAAAATGAATTCAGAGTGTCCATTTCACATATTAAACCTTGTTTCGGAAAACGTTGCTGTGCAAGACAGGCCCAAAGGGGTCATTGATAACTTGTTTGTAATTGATTTCAGAACGTACGTCATTGCTTTTCTTTTAGTAAATTAAACTGAGAATAAGAAAAAATATTTTTTCTTAGTTTTTCGATGACGCGCACCCTTTCTTTAGTATTTTCGCATCTGCCTAGGAGGCACGCTCCACGGGTTGAGAATCACTGGTCTACTGGTTAATCTGCATGTGTGAGAAAGGCTGTGTCAGGCAAATAGAAAATACACTCCGAATAGACGATAAAGAAACTTCAGAGCAATACGCGAAAAAAAATTGGATGATTAGAGGTGACAACGCGTTTAACATATGAAAGGACAATATTACCAGGCAATGAAGGAGTTTAAGTATTACTACACCGAATTATTATTAAAGACGGCATCGAAACCGTTACTATTAACTTACGAGAGAGCGTTTTTATATTCGCGGAAGGAGCGGGTTGTAGAGGAGTGAGTAGGCGCATTGGGGGCGTGGCCAGTGCAGCGACTCATGATTAGTATAAATACGAAGTTTCATTGTTATTAGACAGTTAGTCTTTTAGCTATCGTCAACCAAGTAACATAATCAGGAGTGAAAAGTGAAATATGGAAAAAATCGAATATCGTGCCGTTATAAATTTCCTTACCAGGCAAGGAAAATCAGTCGCGACCATAATGAATGAGATGTCATTGGTTTACGGCGACTCTTGTCCACGAAAAACCATGGTGTACAAGTGGCATAGTTTATTTAAACAAGGAAGGGAATCCCTTGAAGACAACCCGAGGCCGGGCAGGAGCACTTATCCAAAAAGTTGAACAAATTGTACTCGAAGATGCTCGACTAAAGAAGAAACAACTCGCAGAAATGGTTGGAGTATCCGATACAACAATTTTTAAAATCCTACACGATCATCTCGGCATGTCTAAGGTCAGCGCAAGATGGGTGCCGAGAATGCTCACGCCGCCGCAAAAACAACAGCGCGTAGAGTGTTCGCGTGCATTTTTGGACCTCTATAATGAAGACAAGGATGGTGTATTGAGTGGAATTGTTACTGGAGACGAAACTTGGGTTCATCATTATGAACCTGAGTCCAAACAAGACTCCATGCAGTGGCATAAAAAGGGCACAGCACCTCCCAAGAAATTTAAAGTGTCACAATCAGCTGGGAAACTCATGGCAACGGTATTTTGGGACTCGGAAGGAATATTGTTGATTGATTATAAAGATAAAGGTGTTTCTATAACCGGAGAATATTACGCTTCAATATTAGAGCGACTAAAAGAAGCCACTAAAGAGAAAAGACGGGGAAAATTGACAAAAGGTGTTCTGCTATTGCACGACAACGCGCCCGTCCACAAGAGCCGCGTTGCGTTAGCTGCCCTGCATAAGGTGGGCTTCGAAATTGTGAATCACCCACCCTACAGCCCAGACCTGGCCCCGAGTGATTATTACCTGTTTCCGAAAATGAAAAAAGAGCTGCGGGGTAAAAAATTTACTGCCGATGATGAAGTCAAGGAGGCAGTTTCGGCGTATTTTGCAGATAAAGAGAAATCATTTTTTTATGAGGGTATAAATAAATTAATTGAAAGATGTGAAAAATGTATCCGTCTTGCAGGTGAATATATTGAAAAAGAAAAATAATTTGGTTTTTTTATTTCCACCCCTTGTCCCCCATTCCGCGAATATAAAAACGCTCCCTCGTAGTAACCTTAAAAGAATCTGCTCGAAGTATCAACGACATCAACAAAACGTCGGAGCATTATTATTAGTGTTACTGTTCATTAAAGGATATTAAAATGATGTCATTAATTATCTGTGATGGTTTTGTTTAGTACAGAATTGATCGTCGCATCCTTAATTTACGAATACGCCTCGTAAAATTGTGAAAAATTAAAGTTGCATCAGAATTGTAACGAATATAATCAGCGGAAGGAAAAGACTGAACTTATCACAGCCTTGTACATTTTCACTTAATAAATATGCAATGCAAAAAAGGTCGATAAAAATAGTAATTGGTTGTTTACCGCATATAAATGTATATTTTTAATTTATAAATGTCTAGCGACGCAAATATCGAAATTTTGCGGTCATTCTTCCGTTCTGTTGACGATAAGTAGTTTCGTATGCAGGACGCTCAAGTCTCCCAATAACAGTCATTTAACATGTTTATAAAAAAAAGACGTCATCTTCGTGTCGGAATAAAAAAAACGAATTACGCTATTTCTTTTTATATTTTCAATAATCACATATAAAATAAAGGTGTTGCATATAGAACATTGGTTTTTAGTTTCTCAATGATTAGTTTGCACTAGAAACATTGACATTTCATTTAATTTGTCTTTTTGACGTTCCTGTCTAATTCACAGTAATAAATCGAAAAAAATGTTTCAATTTTTGAGTACCCATGTCGTAAGAATACACAGTTTCAATAACCTGTTCAAGAAGGTATGTATTCTGAACTATTTTATACGTATAAATGTAAATAATTACCTGAAACAGTATTCAAACGGAATTTTTTTTCCAAAGTCAATTGAAGTAGTAAATTAGGAAGTAGACTACTGTTTATAATTAAGAAACCAGTTGCCTTTTTCGTGGAATTAAAGTTATTAATTGTAAAAGAGAAAAAGAAGGAGTATGTAGATTTTAAAATTGTTTACTTTAATGAAATTAAATTGGGGGAATTACCCTACCGGCCATAAGTGTTTCCCAATCCAGAAAATAATAGAAAAACAAACGTAAGACTTACTGCAGAATTAAAACTTTATAATTGTACAAAATGTTTTAAAATCTTAAAAGAATTTATTTCAAACAATTTTGACAAGTCTTCTTCTGGGCTTCCGGGCTGGAACCGCGTCACTGATACATCTGCCGACGTTCCGTACCCACTCGTATGGGACATCTTCAAGGCTCAACTATTGGTACTGTTTGTTGCTCTGCTTCGGTTCCAGCTCGGAAACCCAGAAGAATATGGACCACGACCGCGGAAGTCTACCTACCAGATTCATTTTGACAAACATTCTTTTAAATTTGTTTAAATTTTTGATTCATCGATGTAACCTTTAGCTTTTATTACTGCCTGGCACAACCACAGCATTCTCTCCAGTAGTTTTGCCAGAGTTTCAGGTTCTAGTTTTGACCATGCATCCTATAGCGTTTTTGTGGATATTGGACTAGATTTTAGTACTTGTCCGCCTACCTCATCCCATAACAGCTTTATAAGATTCCAATCGGGGTTCTGAGGAAGCTATTGAATAATAACAATTATTTCTTCTAGTTCTCATTTGGAAATGTGTTTTGGATAGTTGTATTGCTAGACCACAAAGTTTTCCCCAAATAGTCGCGTTCCAGAAAGAAACGACATTCTGTTCTAAAACTTCTCTGTATCGTTTTTTCCTCAGAATACCATTACCAGCATTCTCTCTAGTAATTTCGCCAGAGTTTCAGGTTCTAGTTTTGACCATGCATCCTATAGTGTTTTTGTGGATCTCGGAGCAGATTTTCGTACATGCCTGCGTAACTCACCCCATAACAGATTTATAAGATTCCAGTCGGGGTTCTGAGAAAGCTATTAAATAATAACAATTATTTCTTCTAGTTCTAATTTGGAAATGGTTTTGGATAGTTGCCTTGCTGGAACACAAAGTTTTCACCAATTAGTCGTGCTCCAGAAAGAAACGATATTCTGTTTTAAAATTCCTCTGTATTGTTGTTTTCCTTAGAATACCATTACCAGCGTTTTCTCTAGGAATTTCGCCAAAGTTTCAGGTTCTAATTTCGACCATGCATCTTATAGTGTTTTTGTGGATTTTGGCGCAGATTTTCGTACTTGTCTGCCTAACTTAAGCCATAACAACTTTATAAAATTCCAGTCGGGATTCTAAGGAGGCTATTTAATAATAACAATTATTCCTTCCAATTCTAATTTGGAAATGTGTTTGAGATCATTGTCTTGCTGGACCACAAAGTTTTCTCCAATTAGTCGTGCTCCAGAAATAAACAACATTCTGTTCTAAAATTCCTCTGTATCGTTTTTTTCTTAGAATACCATTACCAGCATTCTCTCTAGTAATTTCACCAGAGTTTCAGATTCTAGTTTTGACCATGCATCTCGTAGTGTTTTTGTGGATTTTGGAGCAGATTTTCGTACTTGTCTGCCTAACTCATCCCGTAACAGATTTATAGGATTCCAGTAGGGGTTCTAAGGAGGCTATTTAATAATAACAATTATTCCTTCTAGTTCTAATCTGGACTAATCGTACCCCAGAAAAGGGTAACATTCTCTGTATCGCGCTTTCCTTAGAATATTATTTTAACAAGATCACCTGCAGATATTCCAGTAAAACAATCCAAAACCATTACCAGTTCTCCTTTATGCTTTTTGATGGATGCAATACATAATTCGAAACCTCGTTCTCTCGCTCTTCAAGCAAACATTCTTCTTTTTGAACTGAATATCTCGATTTTAGATTCGGCTGTCCAACTTTTTCTAGTCTTCCAGCATCCAATCCTTGTTTTGTCTTGCCCAACCTGACCGTTTTATTTTATTTTGCTTACATATTAGCAGTTTTCGCACAGTTGCCTTTTCATCGCAACGCTTGCTGGTGTATTCTAATTGATGCCTGTTTTTGCTGCAATTTTTCATCTATATCTTTTATTTAGCAAAATTATTACTGGATTTTCTGATGTTATTCTTTTCAGTCACCTGGCCGCTTTTTATTCAATAAACTACCAGTTTCTTCATACTTATTTATATTATAGTTCACGTGTTTGAATCGACAGTTCTTTTCTACGCGGCATTATTCTAAATATCGATTTTATTTTAAAATAATACACAAACACTACGACACGGATCCTTTGCACTTCGAAAGTTGAATGAAAACTAAAATTTTTATACAAATACGATATCTCTCGTTACTTGACTTATGGCCTAATGTAATCATATTTAAAATTTCCGAGAAAAGGATCTTTATTTCATCTCCTTACTGGAATGTAAAAATAGTCATTGTTGATAATTTAGTTTTGATGTATTCCAATACATAAATACCGAAGAATGTGTATGTAAAGGTGTTTCAAATTTCGCGTTTTTTTTTTTGAAGAATAAATAAAACTCATAATTTGCATTCACTTTCAAAAACTTTTTATTGGTAATTGAAGTATCAGTTATGACATTTATATGCGAAAAATAATATCTGCCAAATGGTCTCCTCTTGCAGCTCCACAGGCGTCCACTCTTTAGTTAAAATTTTCAATGACATTTTGACCTAATTGAGGCTCTATCTCACCAATGACACGAATAATAAGGCAAGAATATGACAAGAATAATTTCATCTTTCAAAGCAGGAATTGATTGTGGATTGTTTTCATAAACCTGACTTTTCACATAACCCCAAAGAAAATAGTCTAACGGTGACAAATCACGTGATCTTGGTGGCCAATTAACATCACCGTTTCTTGAGGATACATGTCCAGGAAATTTTTCTCTCAATAAATCAATTGATTCGTGTGCAAAGTGAGGTGTAGCGCCATCCTGTTGAAACCACATATCCTCTAGATATTCATTAATTCAGGCCACAAAAATTCGGTTATCGTCCGACTATATCGATCACCATTGCACAGTTACAGCTTCACCAGCAGCATTTTCAAAAAAATAAGGTCCAATTACACCACCTGACCATAATGCACACCAAACAGTAACTCTTTTAGGATGCATAGGTTTCTCATGAATAATTAATGGATTTCCCTCGCCCCAGATACGGCAATTTTGTTTATTAACATAGCCACCAAGTTCAAAATGTGCCTCATCGGAAAACATGATTTTTTGAGAAAAATCAGCTGATTGTTTATTGATGAAATTGACAAATGAACGACGTTTTAGATGATCGAATGACTTTAGTTCCTGTGTTATTTGAACCTTATATGCCTTCAGAACTCAATCCTTGTGTAAAATACACCATGTTGTTGATCCACCAAGTCCAAGTCGTAGTAAACGTCGTCTAATGGACATTTCAGGATCTTCAGCAACACTTTCACAGACCAATACAATATTTTCTTGTGAACGACCACTACGACTGTATTTTTCACTTTTTTGATCTTCCACGGAACCGGCCTCTTGAAATTTTTTAATAATTCGACCAATAGTGCTTTCAGATGGAAGATTGTGTAAACCATAAAATCCACGTAATTTTCTAAAAACTCTTTTCACAGAACGCTGATTTTCATAAAATAATTCAACAATTTGAACGCGTTGTTGTACCGTGTACATGTCAATGTCATACATCACACTTTTTAGATGCCCACATAACCAGACAAATTCAGTGCGATATCTATATTTTATTCTTAAAAAAACCGCGTAATTTGAAACATCCTTTATTATGTTCATAATTAAAATTTAATAACATATTGGTTTTAGTTAGTCTATAATATTGTTTATTTTAAAATACAGGACAAGCACTTATGGCCGATAGTGTATACTTAGTTGGTGCATACCAACTAACTGATATGGTAATAAATTCTTAAGAAATATTATGCAATGTTTATTTTTAATGTCAGCATTGTTTAGACTGTTTAGATTTGCTCCTTCAACACCCTTACGTAACACCATATCTTCATTGTAATATTTTTGCAACCTAAACACTATGCTTTGACTCTTATTATATAAAAAATATTAATGTTTTAAATAAGCTTCAAATGGACAAGTGTATTCAATCTGAATAGCAATTATGAAATAAAATTACTGTCGACTTTATTTTAAGAGATTATGAAAAATTCTCTGACAGGTCAATTTTTAAACTGACCTTATCGTCTTTGATGTAAACATTTGAATGTTTGGGGTTGTTCATGTGTTTTCAGTAATTGATTGGTTAGTTTTGTTAGATCCATACTGTATAGAGTTTCGCTATGTTCCCTAATAGATTACAACTACCATTTTTTGATAAGCTTCGACTGTCTGGAATACCATACGAGGTGTGGCAATTAAATAACGGGACTGGTGTGAGAAATATTATTTAATGCAAATAAGCTTTTATTTAACTTTTATCCCTTTCAACATACTCTCCTCCTCTATCTATACCCCGCTGTATACGTGTCTTACATTGCTCAAAACAATGCTGTACTTCATTAGTTGTCAACCTCTTCAACAACTCTACCGTTTTTGCTTTTAAATGTTCAACAGACTGAAAATGTGTTCCCTTTAAAACACTTTTCACTTTTGGCAACAGGTAGAAGTAACATATTGCATGATTTGACGAATACAGAGGATAATCAAGCACAGCAATGCGCTTGTCTGCTAAAAACTGCTTCACAGATAGGGCACTGTGAGCTGATGCGTTGTCCTGGTGTAGAATCCACGAATCGTTCTTCCACAAATCCGGGATTTTCTTCCTTACTCTTTTCCTCAGCTTGATTAGGACTTCTTTGTAGTATTTCTGATTAACGGTTTGATCCTTAGGTACCCAGTTAGTCATAATAACACCCTTGATATCGAAAAAAACGATCAGCGTTGTCTTAAATTTCGACTTGCTCATGAGTGCTTCTTTCTATCTTTGCGATTCGACGGTTTTCCAGTGCATCGATTAACGCTTTGTTTTCGAGTCGTGCTGGAAAAATCCAAGTTTGATCACATGCGATGATTTTTGTGAGCAAGTCTAGTTCTTCTGTGAGTCAGGTGCAAATTCGAACGATCCACCTTCAAGTAAGCGTGCTAAAGTTTTGTTTGCCGCGGCTTCGCTGGGTGACGCGCATCCGAAATTAATTTGACCGATGACATGGGTTATGTTAGCTTTGAGGGCCGCTGTGGTTTGTGGCTTATTCGCATAGACCTGTGATTTAAGAAAACCCCGTAAGCAAAAGTCGAACGTGGTCAAATCGCACGATCTTGGCGGCCAGTTCACATCACCTCCACGTGAGATGAGATGCCCTCAAATCGCTTGTGTAAAATGTCCAATGTGACATGAACTGTATGGCACGTAGCGCCGTCCTGTTGAAACCACATATCGTTAGTGTCCATGTCATCCAATCCAGGCCAAACGAAGTTGGTAATCATCGACCTATAGCGCTCGCCGTTGACGGCGATGGCCTGGCCAACGTCATTCTCAAAGAAATATGGACCGATGACGCCGCCAACCTATAATCAACACCAAACAGTGACTTTTTAGAGATACGTTGGATCTTATGTGGATTGGTATCGTCCCAAATTCTACAATTTTGTTTGTTGACGTACCCATTCGAGAAATGGGCCTCGTCGCTGAAGATGAGTTTTTAATGAAAATTAAGGTCAGTTTTCAACTGCTCCAGAGCCCATTCAGCGAGCGCATGTCGTTGTTTATGGTCGTTTACCTTCAACTCCCGGGTCAGTTGAATTTTGTATGGGTGCAGCCCCAGTCACGATGCAAAATTCGCCAAGTTGTGGTCTGCGAAAGACCGAGTTTTTGTGAGCGAAACGAAATCGACTGCCTTGGATTCTCCTGCACACTCTCACGGACAGCGGCGATGTTTTCGGCAGATCTTGAGTTCCGTCGTCGTACGGGTGTTGGTTCATTATTTACTGAACCAGTAGACTCAAATTTATCCACCACACAGCGAATAATCCTCTCGGTAGGACGATTATGGCGACCGTAAAATGGGTGAAGCGCGGGGAACATTGCCCGAACAGAACACCCATTTCGTTAAAACAATTTTATCATTTGCACGAGTTATTGAACGCTATATCCATCCATGGTGATTTGGCAAAACAGACTGAATAAATGACAGTCAATTCGACAGATGTAGCTTCAACAATATGGCCGCTAACTGTCAAAGTTCGGAAGTCCCTATTGGAAGACCCGTTACATCCCGGCATTCCGGACAAAGTGCGCAACTCTAGTTACTATTTGTTTTGTTAAAGGTAATTTAATCGAGATTACTTCCCTATCGTCATTGTATATACAAAAGTGATATACATGTATGTGCGCTTGATCTTATATATGTATTTTGTTTAATCTAGTTTTTAGTACACATTACGATTTAATAAAGAAATTTGCTTCTATATTTAGTTGTAAAATTAACGCCAATTGTACACTATAAAAAAGAACTCTAAATTGGAAAAAAAAACGCAAATCAATTGCATGTTGCAACAACGCAAAAGAAGTTAATATCGCATGTTACGTACGGTACTTAAGCCCGCACGTATACACACTGTTTTACATGAAAATCACATAACGAACAATACAAAGGCGTGTCAACATTTGTTAATAATGGTGTATGAAATTGCAAATACCAATATTTAAAAGCAGAAAACAAAATAAGACATAAAAACAAGATACTGAATTTACAGCAAATAAAAAACCGTTTCAATTCACGTATGATAGTAAAGCGTTTTGGTTCGTAGAGGTTAGAAGACCCCCCAGTAGTCGGGCACACTTTTACTGTAGTAGCTTTTATTATACATAGAGACTATGTGTGTGCGTGCAACTTGTAGATGTGTTGTTAGAGTTTAGATGTTTTTATACAATACGAAGTTCTTTTGGTTTCTTATTTTTTATTTTATCCGACACCAACACGAAAGAACACACCAGCAACGGAATCCATGCGAATAAGACAAGATGGTAAATATCACCGCTGAATTTTAGCAAACTTCTTTTCTTTTTTACCTTTTGTTCGAACCGTGGAGTTTTTTAAAGTGTGTCAGGTGTTTTTGTCGTGTGATACCGAATGGGAATGTTATCGCCGCCTGCGTTACATTTAAGAAATTTACTACTTTCTAATTCATTTTTACTGCTAGAGTCGATATGTAATAAATAACTCGCGTGATTTCGAACGCTCAATAAATGTTTTAATTCTTGTTCTCTCTTTTAAGTCATTACATAAACAGGTATTTTTTCCGATAACGCGATGAAAGTACGTGCAATGCATTTCAACTACTAATTACTATTACTAGTGTCACAGAACATACACTACCGTCCATAAGTTTAATCGCACCACAGATAATTTTAATTGCGCAATGATATTAAAGAGACTGCTTATTTTCAAATTATTTATAAAATACTAAATTAACATACAATTCAAGCAATTAACATTAATCTAAGTAATATTATATTAAGTTAGCTTAAATTTTACTTTCGTCAAAGTAACCACCCCTAGCTGCGATCACGGCTTCACAAACACGTGGCATTCGTTCAACTAGTCGGCCGAGATATTCCATCGATATAGTTCCATGCATTCCGAAACTTACCCCAAAGATATGTCTTGCTAGTAGGAGGTATTTTACGCACTTCATGACCCAAACAGTCCCATTACAGTTCTGTCGGATTGCAGTCCGGACTTTGGTGTGGCCATGTCATTAATGTAAGGATTCCTCTTTCAGTTTGGTCGGCGAAAAACCTATTTACAATCTTTGCTGTGCGGAGCCGTTATCTTGCTGCTAAACAAACCCTGGACCCATTCGCTGCATCGCTGACGGAAGAGCATGCTCTTGCAATATACACAAAATAGACTTCTTTTATCATTCTTTCTGTGATTTGCACCACCTCCAAAGCAACCCCAAACCATCACATTTCCACCACCATGTTTCACTGTCTTAAACACACATGCATCTAACATTTACTCCCCGACACGACGACGAACAAAAGTACGGCGTTTATTCCCAAAAATTTCAAATTTGGATTCATCTGTCCATAAGACTTGTTTCCATTCTTCGACAGTCCAGTACCTGTGTGTTCTCGCCCAGGCCAAACTTTTTTGTTTATGTTGTGCAGACAGACCTGGTTTTTTACTGCTGCTAGACCCCTAAGTCAGCTTCAGCTAAACGGCGTTTGGTTGTTACTTTAACTGAGGCTTCGTGGTGTACGTTATATTGTGCTGCTATTTCCGGGACTGTAAGGCGACGATTGCGCAAGGACATTAATTTAAGATATTCATCATCTCTTTTAGTAGTTATCCTCGGCCGTCCACTGCGTTTTCGGTCCCCGAGTTGGCCAGTTTCTGCCATTCTCTTCATAGTTTGACGAACACAATACTCGGAAACTTTTAGTTTTCCGACGATTGCTCTATTAGCAAGCTTTGTTTCTTGCAAGGCAATAATTCTTGCCCTTTGTTCAAGAATTTGTTGCTTTCTCCTTACCATGTTTTAAACACAATTAAAGAAAATACACTCACTCGATAGCACTTGCTGACACTTCATTAACAACGTGAATACTGAGTCTTCACTGTGTAATAGACATAAAATATACCCTTACAAGCGCACAAATATCAGATAGACTTGCTATTACGTTCACGTAATAAGCCAGACAATAAACAATTTCGAGTAAGGGAAAATCTCCATGACACCATCATTATATTTCTTACCTGAATATTATTTCTTGAAAAAGAAAATAAAGCGTTCATTCGTTTATACAAAATACTTCGGTTATATGACGTGCAAATATATAAAATGATTTTAGTTTGGATAAAATTTCAATATATTAACTTAAATATTTTATTTCCTTCTGCAATTAAAATTATCTGTAGTGCGATTAAACTTATGGACGGTAGTGTATATACAGACATACAGTGTTATTTAAAAAATCGGTACATTAATATAATATGCGTAATTGTAACTTCAATAAAAATATAAATAGTACTTGTTACGATTTTGTAAGTGATTGTAATCCATAGTGTAAGCTAGAGATTTATTTAGATTGCGAATATTGGATTTACAGACGCTATTGTCGCAAAAGCTTTCTTAGTCAAGAATTTCGAAACCTAATAATATTTATATGCAATATTTAATTTACAAAAATAGCGAAAACGAACTCGCAATATTGAAATTATGAATTATTACAACAGGAAAAACAGTATCTTTCCGAGTAACAGACCACTTACCACTTACACTCATCAATCTCACACTCCCTGTGTGCCCAAATAAGTGTCAATTTTGTAATAAAAACATTTTTTTTTAACCAATGTCTCGAAATATATTTTCGTCTTAACAAAACATCTTACATAATAACTCCAGAAACTAAATTGATGTGCTCGTCATAGACGTGCGCTTTATATTATCTACCATTATTTCCACAAAAAAGTTTACCATGTACACTATAATATATCTGCCGAGTTCAAGTAGAACGGTCTTTATAGTTTGTTATGTAAACAAAACTTCGACATTCGGAGCATGTCTAATTCATAACATAAGAACAAAACGAAGTACAAGATTTATATTCGTGTAGATATAGTAATGTACACTATCGCTCATAAGTTTGGTCACCCTTGTTTTATTACAGTTTCTATAGAAAAGTTGTAATTATAAAATTTATTCCTGTAGTAAGAAATAATTTCATAGTAAACATTAAAATCTATAAAAGCTTATTTAAAAATAATTATGCGATTACCCTACTATTCTCAATGATTGATAATACCCTAACAAAACTCTAGGTATAACAATTGCGCTTAAGGGATCAGATCTCTCAATTCTTGGAAATTTTTGATTGTTATGATTTTATTTTAAGGTAGGGTGTTATTGTAAACTATTAAGTATTTATACTTGGGTATTTTGGCAAAATTGCAGTTAGTTTTTGTGAGGTGCTCATAGTGATAACATCGTGTGTTTCGAAGAAGTTCAAGCGGTTAGAAATGCCTAAACGGAAAGAATTGAGTGTAGAAACACGATCGTTTATAATCGCATACCACAAAACTGACAAGCAACCGCGAAATTGTCACAGAACTTAAATTAGTCCACCGTGGGTTATATCATCAAAAAACACCGCGAATGTGAAAGTGAGTGAGCAGAATTGGAAAAGGCAGACCAAGAGCAACAACTTCATCAGAAAATCTTGCAATGGTGGTAACAAGCAAGAGAAGTAGACGAAAAACCGTCCCAGAAATCACTGCAGAAATGAATGCTATTTGCCGAAAACCCATAAGTGTTTCCACAGTTAAACAGCGATTGAAAGAAGCCGGTCTTCATGGACGAATTGCAATGCGGAAGCCGCTTCTACGCAAGCAAAACAAGCAAAAACTTTTAAAGTGGGCACGCCATCACCAAAATTGTACCATAGAAGACTGGAATAAAATATTTTGGACCAATGGATCCAAATTCGAGAATTTCGGTTCTCGAAGACGTGTTTTCGTGAGAAGGTCTATGGGTGAACTTGCCCGGGAAGAATGCATAGCCCCTAAAGCCCCCGTTCAGATTCCTCTAAGTACCCCCGACACAATTTGGACACGTTTTTGGGATTGTTATCTTGCTGGAATACAAATTTTTTGTCCAATTAGTTGTGTTCCAAAAGAAACGACATTCTGCTCCAAATTTTTTCTGTAACGTCCTTTTTTTAGAATACCGTCTATCTTGATAAGATCACCTATAGATATTCCAACAAAACAGACCCAAACCATTACTAATCGTCCTTCTTGCTTGGTGTTGGATACAAAGCATTATTCGAGAATTCATTCTCCCTCTGATCTTCGGACAAAAGTTCTCCTTTTTGAACCGAATATCTCGAATTTATATTCGTCTGTCCAGAGAATTTTTTTTTCCACTTTCCCAACATCCAATCATTTTGTTGCATTGCCCAGGCTAACCGCTTTATTCTATTTTACTTGCGCACTAGTGGTATTCGCACAGCAACTCTTTCGAACAATTTTTCTTTGCCTAAACTATTTTCGATGATAAAAATTTTTTTTTGTTGGCTATTCCCGAAATATAAACGGCTACCCTCGTATGATACCTGTTGCTACTTAATTTATGGCCTAATGTGATCGTATTTTAAATTTCCGAGAAAAAGGCCTTTATTTAATTGCCTTAACTGGGTTATAAGATGGTCATTGTCGATAATTTAGTTTTAAAGTACTTAAGTACATACTACTGTGGGCAAAAATAGTAACACTTTTTAATTTAAATTTCGCGCGAAAACCTATTCGTCGAAATATTTTTTTCTAGGTTGGTATGACTTTCAGTGACACCTGCGCCAAATGTCACATCAAAATAATCATTAGTGTTTAGTATACGCTTGCCTTTCTGAAGTACAAAAAGTGCATTCGGCGATTTTTACAATGAGTGAAATTATACAACAAAGAAGTTCCATTAAATTTTGTGTACGGAATCAAATTTCTGGTGCCGAAACGTTCAGAATCTTGCAAAAGGCCTTCGGTGATAACTGTTTGTCGCGAACAAGTGTTTTTGATTGGTACAAATTATTCAAAGAGGGTCGAGAACGCGTTGATGACGAACCACGTCCAGGACAGCCATCAACATCAATTGATGATCAACACGTCAATAGAATCAAGGAATTGGTCTTGAGAATCGACGATTAACAGTCAGAGACCTTACTGGCATCGTTGGAATATCGGAAGGATCGGTGAAAACCATTTTGAAAGATCATTTGGGCCTAAGAAAAGTGAAAGTACGATTTCTTCCAAAATCACTCAATTTTTTCGAAAAACAGCGTCGCGTTGACGTCTGTGAAACAATGCTTTCCGTCTATCAAGACAAAATGAAAGGCATCATAACTGGAGATGAGACTGGGTTCTACGCTTATGACCCGGAAACAGACGATCAATCGGCCGAATATCGTATCAAAGGTGAGCCGAAGCCCAAAAAACCACGTCAAAGCAAGTAAAAAATCAAGGTTATGTTGACAGTTTTCTTCGATTATCGAGGTGTGGTGCACTCCGAATTCCTTCCGACCGGCCAAACTATCAACAAAGAATACTATTTAAGTGTTATGCGTCGTTTGCGCAATGCTATTCGTAAAAAGAGGCCAGAATTGTGGGCCGACAACTGTTGGTTTTTGCACCACGATAATGCACCGCCGCATACTGCATTAATTCTTCGTGAGTTTTTCGCCAAATTTTCAACCAATATCGTGCCGCAACCACCGTATTCGCCTGATTTAGCTTCGTGTGACTTCTGGTTATTCAGCAAACTCAAGCGACCGCTCCGGGAAAACTGTTTTGAGTCAATTGAAGACATTAAACGTGAATCGCTACGCGCATTGAAGGCTATTCCTGAAATTGACTTTAACAACTGTTTCGAGAATTAGAAGAAACGTTGGCACAAGTGTATTGTGGCCAGGGGGGATTACTTTGAGGGGGACGAAATAGATTTGGTAGAATAAATTAAGAATTTAAAAATTATGAACAAAGTCTTACTATTTTTTGCCCACAGTAGTAAATACTGAAGAATATGCACGTATTATGTTTTTCTTAATTAAAATTTAATAACATTTAGGTTTTAGATAGGCTATAATATTGTTTATTTCAATAATATCAAAATATGCATGTGGACAAACACTTATGGCCGATAGTGTACATAATTTTATAGAATCACACAAGTAGATTTTAAAAAGATGCATTTCTAACCACATACATAAATATTATTTAATTTGTTATTGCAACATGCCGATGAAATAAACACTAAAGCGCATATCATTATCAACAATTCTACTTAATAAATAATATTTAGAAATTGTTAAACTGTTGTTAATATTGAGATCAAAAAAAAACATAAATACTTAGCAATCATAGGATTTATAGATAGGAACCTGTTATTTAACAGTAATTGCAGAAAAGACATAATTGCTGACTGGTTACTTATGCAAGGCCACCTATAAAAAAATCAATAGATTTACACCATACACACCTTCTTATAAATTAATTTGAATTTGTTATAAGTCGTAATAACTTGTTATTTAAATATTGTAAGTGAGGTCAGCGTTGTGAGTCCTAAATATGCAATATTATTCGTTTCGCTTGGCTAATTAAAGAGTGCAAAGTACGTTTAGCTAAAGCAAAGAACACTTTTGACAGTCAGTCGTGGTGAGAGTGAAATTTAATTTTTGAAATGAACTGTAGTGTAATACAACACAATTTAGGCTGTCATTTAATAAACCGTACGAATGGGGAAGCTTAATTTGATATGACAAAAATACAAAAATGGTATTTTGAAAATTAATACTGTAACAATAGGAAATTATGCGCAAACATTTGACCTTTAAATTATGAACAGTGTAATTTGTGAAATTTTACGGTTGAACTTTGCTTCAGCGCTCCTATATAAAGTATTTCCTGTTTTAGATTAGATTCACGCGCTTTCTATACATTTTTTTCCCTAAAAATTGCTTAATCAAATAAAGTTAATACAACCCCTTTCCACAATAATATTCGTACTCTGTATACGCAGATAATTAATCACGGTGTCGCATTTGTAACCGCGGCAAAATCCGAACAGAAACGCAGAGTCCGTACTAGACCTACACCATCTAGATCCAAACACACACTGCAGATTCGCTTCCCATAATTTAAATTGTTTTCCAGTCTTTAATCAAACACATTCTAAAGTACCTGCTTGTTTATACGACATCTATTTTATCAATCGTATACTACTTTTGTATGAGGTCAAACAGACATGAGCTTTGATGGGTCGCGCGTCGGCGTTTAACACATATTTAGTTTCTGTCTTTCAAAATATATATACACAGTCTGTCGCAGAGAAAACCGAACTTTTTTAAAATAGAAACAAAAGCTTACTATTTTGGCAAAATTCATTTATTTTATTCAAAGTATTCGCCTTCGGCTTCCATACAAATTTTAGGACGGTCATATAACATGTCGAATGAATTTTTAAGTTCATCTTTAGAGATCGCTGAGGACGCCTTTTTAATGATTTCGACGTCGGCATAACACTGCCCTTTCATCGGCAAATGTAGTCGGGGAAATAGATAGAAATCACAGGGGGGCAAATCTGGTAAATACGGTGAATGGTTGATGGTTAAAATGCCATTTGTAATTAGAAAATCAGTGATAGGCGTCGAGCGATGACATGGTGTATTGTCACGTAGCAAACGCCAGTTACCATTTTCACGATATTGAGGGCGTACACGATGAATACGCGCCAAAACGCGCTTCATAACACCAAGATAATATACAGCATTGACTGGTTGGTACAAGAATGTTAAAAGGAATCATTCTATTATTAATAACACCCTATCTACTATATATGTTTCACCGATATCACGGATCGTCAGGCAGATTTGTGTTATTAATGAACGATTCCTTGGTAGCGTCTATCATATCATTTCGATACAGAAAAGTAATGAATAACAAAAGCGCCTCCCTCTGTCGTCCACTACACTGAACGACAAAGCGAGAAACGCGTCTATCTTAGAGGGAGGCACTTTTGTTATTCATTACTTTTCTGTATCGGAATGATATGATAGACGCTACCAAGGAATCGTTCATTAATAACACAAATCTGCCTGCCGATCCGTGATATCGGTGAAACATATGTAGTAGATAGGGTGTTATTAATAATAGCTTGGATACTTCCAATTATAATAAAATACCTGAAGTTTTCATCCTTTTTTAAGTCTTTATTCAAGTCTGTACAATGTTGAATTCGTTAGCTTGTGTAGTACAAACCTTGCACAATTCTTTCTCAGTCCCAAATGCTGTGTCAAAATGCGATGAATTGAATCTTTGGAAATATTTAATTTCATTCCCACTTATCGCAATGAGAAGTCAGCTCATTTCTGATAAATTCAGGCACAAGTTCGATGTTACTTTCCGTAACCACTAATTTTTTGGCACCAGGATGTTCACCGCCTTTAAATCGTTTACACCACTCATACACACTCGTACGTTATAAACACGCATCACCATAACTTTTTTCGTCAAATTAAATGTTTCAGTAAACGATTTACCGAGTTTAAAACAGAACTTGACATTTGCTCTTTGTTCAAAATTCATTTTTCGACCAATGCCAAATACACGCTGTTACTTTATACGCAATTTCTCTGCTTCTAATAATGCGAATGTCATAATATTTTGACATAACATTGGTGAAAGATCTACCTTAACGACACATATTCTTTCTAATAGATGGCGCCACTAAGAATTACTATTTTAGAAAAGTTCGGTTTTCTCTGCGACAGACTGTGTATATTTACCTTACTGTAAAAGAAACAAAAACACAACTTTAAAGGTTGCTTTTTTACAAAAAATCAACGTTGGATCATTCGTTTCATTTCTCGTGAATTAATTTCACACAAAGAAAACTTACCGAAAATCCATTCAATAGTTTGTGAAATATGCGCCGAAAAGATAATAATGAGGAAGGTTTTGAGGCACGCTACTGCTTTCAAATATCTAGACGCGGCAGACGCTTGCTCGATTGCGGTTTATTCCAAGAAATGACATAGTTGTCTTCAAGGAATTCCAGGCTAAATTATTCTAACCAGAGACTGTAATACTAACAATACTAATAAACATGTTAGAAAAACATGTGTTGAAAAGTATGTGTATAAATTCCGGGAAGCGTGTATTTCAGCTAAATTCTTTTTTTAATGTTAAGTGCAAAAACACATATCCTTGTTCGCATTGACAAAAATACATATTCGAGTATTTTTGAGGTAGATATTCCTGTTTTAGTCATTACTTGTCCTTAGAAATCTTTCATAGGGTTTATAAAAAAAGCACCTTTTTCACAAGAACACAAATAAATGTAAAAATAGATTACGTATACACTGCAGGCCATAAGTTTGGAATCAGTTCCAGTAAATTCATAAAAATTAAAATTTATCTATGTTACATTCGTATTACTTTGATATAAGTACAAAGGATTATTCTTAAGTACATTATAAAGCTTTACATAAAAGATGTAGTTTTAAATGCATTAATAGTTTGAAAATAACCAGAGATTAAAGAAACTCTGCGTGCGGTATTATTTATTCGAGCAGGTAATATTTCTGCATAATGAACGATTACCTGGAATGGACAAATTTTATTGCAGACCCTTCCGCATAAACCTTTTGTAATTACATTTAGTTTTTATATTTATAAGTATTTATACATTTTGAAGTAATGAGAATATTTTAGTTGCTTCGTATCATTTAAAGTGTGTAGACACATAAAAGTGTGTAGAATCAGTAAACATCGTTTGATTATGGCGAAGAGAAAGCAGATATCGCTAGAAAAACGTGTAGAAATTATTAGTCATCATAATCGGGGAGATTCTATACGGGATATCGCGAAAAGAATGAAGATATCGTACAAAGGTGTACAAAATACAATCAAAAGATACCAGTCTACTGGAGGGTATACGGACAGAAAACGATCAGGAAGACCAAAAATTACAACTCCTGCAGAAGATCAGACAATTATATTGACGTCGAAAAGAGATAGAAGATTAACGGCCTCGCAAATCCGCGGTGAGTTTAACAGGGACCGTAAATAATCTCTCAAACAGTAAAAAGGCGGTAGAGCGGCTGGAATGGGACGTGTAGCAGTTCGCAAACCGCTTCTACGTCCGCAAAATAAAATAAAACGGCTACAATGGGCTAAGTTACACAAAGATTGGACAATAGAACAGTGGGAAAAAGTACTATGGACCGACGAATCAAAGTACTAAATTTAGACGTCGGATATTTGTAAGAAGAACTGCTACGGAAAAAATGTTACCGCAATGTGTGGTGCCCACGGTAAAACATGGTGGCGGTTCTTTAATGGTTTGGGGATGTTTTTCTTCGGCTGGTGTAGGAGATCTGGTGAAAATCGACGGAGTTTTGAAAAAGGAGGGTTACAGACAGATTCTCGAACACAACGCTGTGCCCTCCGGTCTGAGATTACTTGGAGAAAACTTTATATTCATGCAAATAACTTTACCCAAAACATTCTTCTCATTTATGTAGAGGATATCTCCAACAACAGGAAGCTGACGGTGTTTTACAAAACATGGTTTGGCCGGCACAAAAACGCTCTTACCAATCCAATAGAGCTGTTGTGGGAAGAATTGGATAGAAAAGTGCGTGAAAAGTTGTCATCGTCCCAGACTCACATGTGGCAAGTTATACAAGATTCTTGGGCAAATATACCCAATGAAACCCTTACAAAATTAGTGTCTCGTTTACCGCGATTGTGTGCTGCCGTCATTATAGCAAAAGGAGGGTATTTCGATGAAAAGTCCGTTTAGTTGATAATAAAAATAAGTGGATGTAAATAAATAAAATTTGCACCTGCTTATTTTCAATAAAACGTTTTGGTATATTAATATTGTTTTATTTTTACAATGTTTGTTAAAGCCACTACAATATTTTCATTATATTCAGAAGTGATTCCTAACTTATGCAAGTGATTCCAAACTTATGGCCTGTAGTGTATATCCTCGAAGAGATACCTATTGTACATGTTTATTTTCATAGCAACATATGTACAAACACGTCTTTTCAATCCACCGCTTACATATTCAAATGCCATTCCTTATGTACAATCGCGTCATCGTTATAAAAAAGTAGGGAACCAACTCATGTATAAATTAAAATAAATTGTCACCGAATGAAGTACAGACATTGCGATTCATTAGTAATTAAAAATATGCAACTGATGATACATAACAATAGCATCTGGCGCACAAAGTACTGGTGACTATACAGAGTTAAAATTAGTCAAGCTCGGCGCCTGTGTTCCTTCACTTACTTCAGCGTAATTTGGCCGTCGTGTATAAATTCTATTTAATACCTGGTTCGATTACGTATATCGAGTTTAAACAGTTCTCTCTAACCACGTATGGATTGTATGACACAAGGTTAACAAGTGAATTGCAATTTAACTATATCTGCATAAAATATTGCAGTGCTGTTAATGATTTGTGTTTTGTTTATTTTAATTTAGCGTAGCTAAAATTGAACCGACGAAAACAGGAAAGAGCGTGTTTCGATAGATGTGGAGTACCTATTGTTGAGTATATCAAAAAATTACTTAAATTATTTTAATTTAAATTGAACGAAGACAATAGAATGTAGAATAATGGTAAAAGTATTGTAAATAATTCAAATTTCAAATGAGATTGTAGGGTTGTGGAATCAGTACATTTGACAAGCATTAGATTCATCGAAATTCCTACAATTCCACGGTTAATGAGATGGTTATTATTTTTTAAATGAATTTGGCAAATTATGCATAGATTTAATACTAAATTTAGTGCACACTTAATAAAAAATATTCTAGTCTTAAAGCTAACACTTGCACTGATGTGCCCTCACTCTAACTTTTGTGTCTTTTTTAACGGTCGTACCTTCCAGGAACTCATCGCTTTTACTTCAAAAGTAGTTACACTTATTCCATTCGTGTGCAAAAATTAAAAATACTGCTCAAATAACTTTACGTAAAAAGATAAATCTTGTTGAAGGCTGTGGTTAATTGAATTGATCAAAGAAATGGCAAAAAAACCTCTTACCACATCAATATTTGTGTTCTGTATACGTATTTCGACATCCAAGTTGTCATCATCAACAGACTAGTAATCACAGCGGCGTACAGTAAAGCTCACACAGAAAATTCCCCGCGCTTCACCAAAACCGAACACGCACACTGACATTAACAAGAAACCTGTAAAACAATATTTCCTAGTATATGTAATTACTAACACTTGTACTAATGTACACCTCACTGTCACTAATGGATCTTTTTTAACGGTCGTGTCTTCCAGGAACTTATCGCTTTTACTTCAAAAGTAGTTACACTTATTCTACTCGTGTATAAAAATAAAAAACGGCTGAAATAACTTTACGTAAAAAGATAAATCTTGTTGAAGGGTGTGGTTAATTGAATTGATCAAAGAAATGGCAAAAAAACCTCTTACCACATCAATATTTGCGTTCTGTATACGTATTTCGACATCGAAGTTGTCATCATCAACAGACTAGTAATCACAGCGGCGTACAGTAAAACTCACACAGAAAATTCCCCGTACTATATTCACCAAAACCGAACACGCGCTGACATTAACAAGAAACCTGTAAAACAATATTTCCTAGTCTTGAAACTAACACTTGTACTAATGTACACCTCACTGTCACTAATGGATCTTTTTTAACGGTCGTGTCTTCCAGGAACTCATCGCTTTTACTTCAAAAGTAGTTACACTTATTCTATTCGTGTATAAAAATAAAAGACAGCTGAAATAACTTTACGTAAAAAGATAAATCTTGTTGAAGGTTGTGGTTAATTGAATTGATCAAAGAAATGGCAAAAAAAACCTCTTACCACATCAATATTTGTGTTCTGTATACGTATTTCGACATCCAAGTTGTCATTATCAACAGACTAGTAATCACAGCGCCGCACAGTAAAGCTCACACAGAAAATTCCCCGTACTATATTCACCAAGACCGAACACGTGCTGACATTAACATGAAACCTGCAAAACAATATTTTCTTGTCTTGAAACTAACACTTGTACTAATGTACACCTCACTGTCACTAATGGATCTTTTTTAACGGTCGTGTCTTCCAGGAACTCATCGCTTTTACTTCAAAAGTAGTTACACTTATTCTATTCGTGTACAAAAATAAAACAGCTCAAATAACTTTACGTAAAAAGATAAATCTTGTTGAAGGCTGTGGTTAATTGAATTGATCAAAGAAATGGCACGTCAATATTTGTGTTCTATATACGTACTTCGACAACTAAGTTGTCATCATCAGCAGACCATCACAGCATCGCGCAGTAAAGCTCACACAGAAAATTCCGCGTACTATATTCACTTCAAATGTAGTTACACTTATTGCATTTCTGTGCAAAAATATAAAAGATAGCTCAAATAATTTTGGATCTTTTTTAACGATCGTATCTTCCAGGAACTCATCGCTTTTTCTTCAAATGTAGTTACACTTATTGCATTCGTGTGCAAAAAGATAAAAGACAGCTCAAATAACTTTATTATAAGGAGGTAAATCTCGTTGAAGACTGTATTTAATTGAATTTATAAAAAAAGGCAGAACAATCCCTACCACATCATTGTTCGTACTCTGTATACGTATATCGACAACTAAATTGTCATCATCAGCAGATTATTAATCACGGTGTCGCACCTGGATTCGTGGTAGTGCCTACACGGAAGAAATTCCGCGCACTCACCCCGTCAAAACCAAAACACGCACACTGACGTTCACAAGACATTTATAAGTCAATATTTCTTACATTATACATATTAGTACAAGTGTTACAGACACTTGTTCTAGTATACGTCACTGTAATCACTTACGGACCTTTTTAACGGTCGTGTCTTCCTATCTCATAGAGGATAGAATATATTATCAATCTCCGGTCAGCGTTAAACACATGATTTTTATTCTTCATAATAAAGATGCTCTTATTTTTACAACTCATCATATATATGCTCTATGCTCTACAGAAGGTAAATATTAACCACCCTTAATGAAAGGTTTCTTACAAGATACTCTTCCACTATAAACAGCTTTTCTTCAACTTAAAATTTTTTTCGTACCCATTTTTAGTTCCGTCGTTTATGTGTATTTCTTCATTGATAACGAATAGTTCTAAAAAGTATTGTTTAAACAACCGAAAAATGTTTGCTATATATGTGGAGAATATGTGTTCAAAAATTATAGAAAAATATTTCTGAATTCGTTAAAAGTACTTATTTACTGCATTTCGGCATACTCTTGGATAAAAATCACAAGCCCCGGCCTTCTAAATCGCGTGTTCAATACTTAAGACTATTGAAAGGCAGCAAAAGTAGTGCCTTTAACTTGGAATTCCAACTGTTTGGCGGGAACTAAGAAATATTTTTTTTCTAGGTTGGTATGACTGTCAGTGACATCTGTGCCAAATGTCACATCAAAATAATCATTAGTGTTTAGTATACGCTTGTCTTTCTGAATTACAAAAAGTGCATTCGGCGATTTTTACAATGAGTGAAATTATTCAACAAAGAAGTTCCATTAAATTTTGTGTATGGAATCAAATTTCTGGTGCCGAAACGTTCAGAATATTGCAAAAGGCCTTCGGTGATAATTGTTTGTCGCGAGCAAGTGTTTTTGATTGGTACAAATTATTCAAAGAGGGTCGAGAACGTGTTGATGACGAACCACGTCCAGGACGGCCATCAACATCAACTGATGATCAACACGTCAATAGAATCAAGGAATTGGTGCTTGAGAATCGACGATTAACAGTCAGAGACCTTACTGGCATCATTGGAATATATATATTCGCCTGATTTAGCCCCGCGTGACTTCTGTCTATTCAGCAAACTCAAACGACCGCTCCGGGGAAACCGTTTGAGTCAATTGAAGGCATTAAACGTGAATCGCTACGCGCATTGAAGGTTATTTCTGAAATTGACTTTAACAACTGTTTCGAGAATTGGAAGAAACGTTGGCACAAGTGTATTGGGGCCAGGGGGGATTACTTTGAGGAGGACGAAATAGATTTGGAGGAATAAATTAAGAATTTAAAAATTATGAACAAAATCTTACTATTTTTTGCCCACAGTAGTATGTTGCTCTATAACTCAAACACTAGATTTTATAAAGAAAATCGACTTTTATATTTGAAATGACCATGTTATCAATAGTCAGTAACAGCTAAAATATCTCAGGCAACAATACTTCAAACTAGTGTTATTAGTGTAGTTTCATGTTACATAATTAGATAAATTATTAATAGTAGGTTTCCGCAAATTAATTGTATTTATAACAACAAAAAAATCAGCTGTATCAACTAGTAAGAAAGTAATAAAGATAAGAAATAATGGTTCCGTTCATGGATCGTTAAGTGTCGTAATTTTATTGTGTCATTATCACCAATTATTCTTAAGGTGCTTCTACAATTGTTCGATAACAATGAAGATATTGTACAATATTGCAATTACATATGTTTTTTCGCACACAATACAAATACATATATACCGTTCATTTATTTTTTCCACTTTTCTTTAATTGTCGCTGCATATACGCGTTGTAGATACAAAATAATACATCTCCTACTTATATGATGCTTCACGAATCTCTCGCCACCTATATAGCGCTTAAAATACGCCCACCATCTGCAATCAGTTAAATTACAAGATTTCTTTCGTTCGTCAGGTGCTGCCGATGTCAGAGGAACTACGCAAAGCCACTTACATATCGGCTCCGTCTTTGGATGTGGATCTGACACCACCGGATCTAATTGGTGCAACGGAAATACTCACAGACATTCATCGGGAAGCACTATGCAGACATTTACCGGCCCGAGCCGAAGGATACGTTTGGACATTGGTATTTAGCACAAGTCAACA